>JAZAYU010000978.1:0-110774 GCA_038501625.1 Corbicula japonica
CGGTGTGTCACGTACATGCCCAAGCCTGTATGTCAATGGTCAAGGTCACTGTTGCTAAAAATAGAATTTTCTTGTCTAGGCTGTTACTTTGTTATGAATGGAGGGATTTCAAAATATCTTGGCACAAATGTTCACCATGACAAGGCGGTGTGTCCGCACAATACCCATGCCTGTAGATCCAAGGTCAAGGTCACTGTTACTAAAAATAGAATTTTCTTGTCCAGGCTGTAACTTTGTTATGAATGGAAGGATTTCAAAATAATTTGACACAAATGTTCACCATGACAGGGCGGTGTGTCACGTACCATGCCCATGCCTGTAGGTCAAAGGTCAAGGTCACTGTTACTAAAAATAGAATTATCTTGTCCTGGCTGTTACTTTGTTATAAATGGAGGGATTTTAAAATAACTTTGCACAAATGTTCATGAAAAGGCAGTGTGTCCGCACAATACCCAAGCCTGAAGGTCCAAGGTCAAGGTCACTGTTACCAAAAATAGAATTTTCTTGTCCAGGCTGTAACTTTATTATAAATGGAGGGATTTCAAAAAAACTTGACACAAATGTTCACCATGAAAGGGCAGTGTATCGTGTATTATTCCCATCATTGCACTTGAGTGTCTGAAAATGATGCATAGCGGGGCATCCGTGTCCTATGGACACATTTCTAGTTTCACTTATATTTTCACTTAAGTGCACTTCATCGATAACTTTGCAAATACTTAAGGTATCAACTTCAAACTACCATTATATTTTCATTTCAGTTCTTTTTCTGTAACATTACTGAAGTGATTGATATTTGACTAAAAGTAAATGTCTCTAATAAAAAATTACTAACAAGTTTTCTAACAAATTCAGAAATATTTCATAGTTATTCCCCTATTCAGTTTAATATTTATGGTACATTTAGGAATTATTTCTGTTATTTGAAAAGAATTTCTCCCGTACCATTCACTTGTAAATATTTTTCCTGATTGCACATGAATGTATGGCCATAGTTGTTATTGTTTTAATCTTCAAATTGCATTTGTTTCAAATGATTCGAATAGTCGAGCATGCTGTCTCCTCTGACAGCTCTTGTTCAGAACCCTAGTTACACATATAAGAAAGATGATCACAGTCTACACTGGTGGCACATGCGCTGAAGAGTTACATATTGAGTGAGGAATTGAAAGCCGCCTGGATTTTTAAAGGATAGCAATACAATAAGCATATATATGTATTTTAACCCTTTCCTCCATAGATACACCTTTATTGCATGGGCGAACAGTTTAGATCCAGATCAGCTGGCACATCCTTGACATCTGATCAGGATCTAAACTGTTCGCTTTTTGATTCCTTAGGTTATTTCTGACCAAAGTGTGACCAGTGCAGATCCTGATCAGACAGCATGGATGTGCCAGCTGATCTGGATCTACACTGGTCGCACATGTGTAAAAACTTATAAGTGTATTTATGGAGGAAAGGGTTAAAGCCTGTTTCAAACTTCAGGTATAACAAGAAAGATAAGACATTTCACGAAGACAGGATTCGTTTGTGCGCGGATTGTGGGAAATCTTACCGCAGCAAGGAAGGTCTACGGAGGCACCGTGTCAGCCAGCATCAGACATCACCACTGAAGCACCTGTGTCACACCTGTGGACAATCGTTTGTTCAGAAGCATCAGTTACAAAGTCACATGGTTAAACACGGCTTTCCTGGATTTAAGTGTGATATATGTCACATGACATTCTCCAGAAAGGAAAGCTTACGTGTGCATCAAGAAAACATTCACGAAAACACCAAGCATGACTGTCTTGAATGTGGCAAAACATTCTCAAGTAAAAGAACGCTTAGAGAGCACATTAAAACGGAACACTGGATAACTGGACCAAATCATCGTTGTAATATTTGCGGGGCAGCTTACAAATGGAGAAGTAGTTTTCAAAGACATCATAAAGTTCATCACGAAAAACATGTTACTGTTCATAAACAATTAATTGGCACTCACTTTCATTTCAAATCTTAATGTCAACACTAAGGATTTATAGTTAAAAATTTGACAATGTTGGAAATGTTAAAAAGAGTGAGTTCTGTAAAAAAACCTAATGACTGTGGTCGAACCCTTAATGCCTATTACTGTAGAGTTATAATATTTCACAGAGATTTAAATTTTGCATTTTTCATCCAAAATAAAGTGTGTGAAATCAAACCCCAAAATTTGATCTCAGATATTAACCCTTTCCTCCGTAGACACACCTTTATGGCATGGGTGAACAGTGTAGATCCAGATCAGCAGGCACATCTGTGCCGTCCGATCAGGATCTGCAGTGTTCGCTATTTGATTTGTTAGGTTAATTCTGACCAAAATTTGACCTGTTCCTGATCAGACGGCATGGAATTGAGCTGGATTAACACTGGTTGCACATGCTTAATATGCAAAATATTTGGAGGAAAGGGTTGAATGATGCCACAGAAGTCAACCACGTGTTCACTCTTCATGGATGGAGAAGTAAAACACCATAGAAGTATTTTTAGAACCACCTATAGTTCAACCAGGTTAACCCTTTCCTTCTTATAAAGGCTTTTATAGCATGAGCAAAAAGTGTAGATCCAGATCAGCCTATCCAGATTAGAATATATGTGCTGTCTGATCAGGATCGAAACTGTTTTGCTTTTTAATTTATTAGGTTATTTCTGATCAGAGTGAACAGTACAGATCCTGATCAGACAGCTCACCCATGCCATAAAGGCATTTATATGGAGGAAAAGGTTAAATCGGATCGGACCTAGATTGATATTGGAATTGTTTTCACTCCTCCGCCTGTGAAGTGCGAACTATAGAAACCATATAACCAATAAGTTGGCCAGTCAGTGTTTATGCTTCAAGTATAGCTCTTTAAATCATGAATCAAACGAAGTTATTGACCAGTGAGCAATTCAATATGATGTAAGTCACAGTAATATATGTGTAAACCCTAATGTAAGCTCAATGATCTGTTTTTCAACAGTTGAATGTGTTTTGATAATTGCCCAATAAAGCATTCATGAAAAAACAGGCCAACCATTGCTTTTACTTATTCCACTTCTGAAAAATTTCTTCATAAAATGCCAGGAAGGAGAAGTAACTTCTCCCTAAAATTTTCTTTGAAAAAATTCATCTAGCTTTGGTGCCATCTGATCAGGATCTACACTGTTCGCTTTTTGATTCATTAGGGTATTTCTTTTCAAGAGGCAAGCAGAGCAGATCCGGGTCAGTCAGCACAGATGAGCTGGCTGATTTGGATCTACACTGGTCGCACATAGGTGAAAATGTGTATATATGGAGTAAAGGGTTTAACATTTATCTTTGCCCTTTTTAGCTCGACTATTCGAAGAATAGGGGAGCTATCCTACTCGCCCCGGTGTCGGCGTCGGCGTCCGTTAAACAAAATATGCACTTTGGTCCATAACTTGAAAACTACTTATGATATCAACTTGAAACTTGGAATATATATTCACCATCAAATTCTACATCATTACCAACAAGACCCATAACTCTGCTACAAATATTTTTCAAGTTATGCCCCTTTTTCACTTAAATTTTGCGTTAAGGAAAATATGCACTTTGGTCCATAACTTATAAACTACTTGAGATATCAACTTGAAATTTGGAATATATATTCACCATCAAATTCTACATCATTACCAACAAGACCCATAACTCTGCTGTCAATATATTTCAAGTTATGCCCCTTTTTTCTTATATTTTGTGTTAAGCAAAATATGCATTTTGCCCATAACTTTAAAACTACTTGAGATATTGCCTTGAAACTTGAAATATATTTTCACCACCAAAATCTACATCATAACCAACAAGACCCATAACCCTGCTTCCAATATTTTTCAAATTATGCCCCTTTTTCACTTACATTTAGTGTTAAGCAAAATATACACTTGGCCCTTAACTTCGTTTTGAATGGAGGGATTTCAAAATAACTTGGCACAAATGTTCACCATGACAATGCGGTGTGTCGCGTTCAATACCCATGCCTGTAGGTCCAAGGTCAAGGTCACTGTTACTAAAAATAGAATTTTCTTGCAAAATCTTGTCCGCTCTAACTTAGTTATTTCTTATTGGATTTTTAAATAACTTGGTATAATTGTTCACCATATCAAGATGGTGTGTCAAGTACAAGCCCATGCCTGTAAGTCGAAGGTCAAGGTCACTGTTACTAAAAATAGAATTTTCTTGTCCAGGCTGTTACTTTGTTATGAATGGAGGGATTTCAAAATAACTTGGCACAAATGTTCACCATGACAAGGCGGTGTGTCCACACAATACCCATGCCTGTAGATCCAAGGTCAAGGTCACTGTTACTAAAAATAGCATTTTCTTGTCCAGGCTGTAACTTTGTTATAAATGGAGGGATTTCAAAATAACTTGACACAAATGTTCACCATGACAGGGCGGTGTCTCGCGTACCATGCCCATGCCTGTAGGTCGAAAGTCAAGGTCACTGTAACTAAAAATAGACTTTTATTGTAAGGGCTATAACTTTGTTTTGAATGGAGGGTTTTCAAAATAACTTGGCACAAATGTTCACCATGACAAGGCGGTGTGTTGCGTACATTACCCATGCCTGTAAGTCCAAGGTCAAGGTCACAGTTACTTAAATTGAATTTACTTGTTCAGGCTATAACTCTTTTATGAATGAAGGAATTTCAAAATAACTTGGCACAAATGTTCGCTATGACATTGCATTGCATTACCACCAACTTCTTCGCAGACATTTCCGTAATGTGAAGACAACAGTGCCACAAATACAAATAATTTACTTATCTTTAAGTAATGCATATTCTTATAATTCCTCCAACATCACTGTCGTTGAAATGCTATTATTCCCATCATTTCACTTCAGTGTCTGAAAATGATGCATAGCAGGGGCATCTGTGTCCTATGGACACATTTCTAGTTTCACTTATATTTTCACTTAAGTGCACCTCATCGATAACTTTGCACAAAATACTTAAGGTATCAACTTCAAACTTCCATTATATTTTCATTTCAGTTCTTTTCTTTAACATTACTGAAGTGATTGATATTTGACTAAAAGTAAATGTCTCTCATAAAAAATTACTTACATGTTTTCTAACAAATTCAGAAATATTTCATAGTTATTCCCCTATTCAGTTTAATATTTATGGTACATTAAGGAATTATTTCTGTTATTTGAAATGAATTTCTCCCTTACCATTCACTTGTTAATATTTTTCCTGATTTCACACCAATATATGGCCATAGTTGTTATTGTTTTAATCTTCAAATTGCAGTTGTTTCTGACAGCTCTTGTTGTACATGTAGTAATAGCATATTTCAATTCCAGTTTAAAGATGTTTGTGTGTGTTAATATGTAAATTTGTTGTAGATAAGTGCATATGTTTACATATCATTTTTTTCATCACAAAGTAGATCAGGATCTTTGCTGTTTGCGTCCTGGTCAGAAATAACCAGATGAATCAAAAAGTGAACAGTGTAGATCCTGATCAAATGGCACGGAGCTGTCCAAAATGTAACATGACATTTGGAAACAAAAATAATTTACAGAAACATATTGATGCTATACCTGAAGAGAGGAGACATTTATGTCATTGTGGAAAAAGTTTTTCCTATGCTTCATCATTGTTATACATGTATCATGATAAAAAAGGATGCATGATCAGTGATGAATTATTGCAAACCTGAGGCTCAATGTTTACAAAATTATATGATGCTGATTTTAATCGTCTGTTGAAATTGAAATTTAATGTCAATTCTTACATGGATTTTGATATTCAAATTTTAACATTGATTTTTTGATATTAAATTTAATGATGATTGTCAGATAAATTTAATTTCCAACATAGATTTTCTTACATACAAAATGTCAGTTGTGAGATAATCACAGTTGTGAGATTAATTTTAATATTCAATTTCCTAAATAGATTTTCTTTCTACGATTGAATTTTAAGATGATATAAAGTTTGTGTCAAAATCAGGTAGAAAATGAAAGGTTAATTACAGAACTTAAAAGAAATAAAAAAAAAATTTGCTTTGATCTGACCTAGTGACATTGTTTTTTATCCAAGCTGACCTACATGTACCGGTAGTATCGAAAGGGATAGAGACACCACCAAGAAAAACATTCTGACCAAGTTTGATGAGAATTCGTTAAAAAATTGTGGCCTCTATCGCGTTAACAAACAAAGGTTGACAATGTACCACGGACATGCTGGTCCACTTCTGATCATAATAGCTCACTCTGAGCCTTTGGCATGGGTGAGCTAAAAATGATGGTCAAAATTTAGTATTTATCAAGGAACTTTTAATACTTATTAACTTTATCTGATTTTGTTGTGTTTTCTCTATGTGCATTATATGCCTTTTGTATCCATGTACATTGTCCTTTAATATGTATTGCTTTTGTTAACCCTTATTCCATGTATAAACCTGTTATCACATCCATGACATCTGATCAGGATCTGCACTAGTTACTTTTTAATTTGTTAGGTTATTTCTGACCAAAATGCGACCAGTGCAGATCCTGATCAGACGGCACGGATGTGCCAACTGATCTGGATCTTTACTTGACTGAAGGTTATAAAGCTGAGCATGGAAACCAGTCTCAAATCTCAAGCATCTGCTTGGCTGAAATGGCAACTGGTTGCCATTTCAGCGAATCAGATGCTTGAGATTTGAGACTGGTTTCCATGCTCAGTTTTATAACCTTGGGTACTGGTTGCACATGCATTAAGGTATCGCAAACATTGCAAATGGCGAAAACAGGCTAAAATTTCAAAAAATGAATTTTGGGGGAAATACTTATTGCCACCTAGATTTTAGTAAATAAATGTATTAAGCTATGGATGTAGTAAATGTTTGCAAGCTCAGTTTAGTCTAATTGACATGTTCTAATTACCAAGCACATACTAAAAAAAAGAAAAACCATTTGCATGAGAACTCTGAAATTCATGAACAATATACCAAAGCAACTCATTCCTGAAATAAGTATATGCTGGTCTACAATGTTTAGTGCCAATTCGTCAAAATAATGTTAGGGTTTTCATTGAAAACTTTTCAAGAAATTCAAGGAAATCTTACTTCCTGGTTCAAAGTGAAAGTAGAATAGTAATAGAAAGTGATAGTAAGAATAGTGAAATTAAAATAGAATATGATGTCAGTAAGCAGTCTGTGGGTTTGTATCATTTCGAGGTTATGTGTGTAAACCATATCACATGTGATTGAAGGTTTACATATGTAATTAGAATGAAAAAATATAAACCTACAGGCTGCATACTGACAAAATTCTTGGACAAATTGCTTCTCACTACATGTACTCACTAAACAAGAAAATTCAGAACAAAAACATTTTAATAGAAATGCTAATTCCCTTAAATGAAATGCACTGGTCAGTTGAAACTTTTGAAACTGCCACTCAATTTATTATAATATCATTGCACTATTATGATTGCTAGTTTTTATTGTATTGGAAATGCCTTTCATTTTCATGTAAATGCTTTTATTTTATTTTTAAGTGTCTGAAGCCCGAAGGGGCTTCTCGCCTACTTTAAAAAATCCAACTGATTTTCATACCTAAATGAAAACCATCAAATATCATTTCAAGCCTTATATTTACACACATAAATAGTCTCACTAATACAGAAATTATTAGAAGAATTTGTGATATTACGGCTTTTTTGAATGGCTGTTGGAGCAGCCATGTTGACAACAAAGTGAATGACCGCACGCTTTTTCGCAGCAACTCATGGCAAAACGTGCATGCTTGGCGACATCACACGTCAAAACAGTGTGCAAGGTCCAATAAATTGTGAACGGTTCTACTGCAGCCACGCCTTTTAAAATAATACGTCACACTGTTTACCATCAGAAATTATGATTCGTTAGATGAATAAGACTTCATCCTAGAGGACGAAGTTGAAGTGTAAATATTCATTTGTAGTTTCTTACATTCATAGGCCTAACACACATACATACACTTTACATGCATACTTGTGGTTTAGACAAATTTGTGTTTTGTGTCCATTCAATACCCTTATTTGGTCCTTATGCTGACCACCACAGGTCGTACACTGAATCTATTTGAACGACATAAACATTATGTGTTTTATACTTGTCTGTATAAGATAGTATCTTAAACAACATATGTTGGCACCGACAAAGATAATACATTTATCAGGTTTTTGCAACATACCGGTATTATCTGTCAGTAGAAACATTGTTTTCTTTTGTTTTTTTTCGATTAACCCTTTCCTCCACAGACACACCTTTAATGCATGGGCGAACATTTTAGATCCAGATCAGACGGCATGGATGTGCTGGCTGATCTGGATCTACACTGGTCGCACATGCGTAATAATTTGTATATATGGAGGAAAGGGATCTTTTTTATGCATGTGCGACCAGTGTAGATCCAGATCAGCCAGGATCTGCACTGTTCGCTTTTTTATTTGTTAGGTTGTTTCTGACCAAAATGCGACCAGTGCAGATCCAGATCAGTCAGCACGGATGTGCTGGCTGATCTGGATCTACACTGGTCGCACATGCTTAAAATTTGTATATATGGAGGAAAGGGTTAAGTGAACTGATTATACAGTTCTGGGTTGTTTTATGTGATTTAATGTCTAACTATTCTGCTGTTAGTACCAAAAATATGTTTAAATGAATGTGCGTATTTTTCACATCATGCCTATTTGTTATTCGGTGATTATCCTAACTTAAACTATATACAGTTAAACACCTCCATTAAGACCACTTAATGGGACTTGACAAATGTGGTCTTAATAGTTGGGTGTTCTTAACTACTGGTTAGAAAATAGTGCAAAACTGTTCAAAAGGAGATGCAATAGTGTTCTGATTTTCCAGATGGTCTTAATTTAGGGGTGGTTTTAAAGAGAGGGTGTTACAGTAATTTAAGAAAGGATGTTTCTTTTTCAGGGCAGATGACGACATTGTTGCTTCCGATGAGCTGGCTCAGGAAGGGTCGTTTGTGGAAGTTGAGGACACACAAAAATACCATCATAAATGCTCAGTTTGTTCCAAAACATTTCAGACCAAATATAATCTTCTGAGACATGTTCGTATCCACTTTCCAAACTCTGTTTATTCAAATTATTGTAATAAATGTTTAGCTGCATTCAAAAGCGAAAGTGCATTGCAAGAACATGTTTCTGCCAAACATCCTAAAAGTCATTTCATTTGCGAAGATTGTGGGCATGTCACTTATTCGAAACAATGTCTCGAAAAACACCGAATCCTTAAACACAACGAGGAAAACAAGAAAAAGATAGTTTGTCCGTACGACGGATGCGGGAGAGTCTTTGTAGAGTTGTCGAAACTGGATGGCCATATGAATGTTCATTTGAATATGAGGCCATACAAGTGTGACAAACAAGGGTGTAAGAAGACATATGCGTCACGCTTCGTCAGAAACCGACATACGAAAATGTGTGGTGCTAACAATCAACAAGTGGTAAGCTGCAGTGAGTGCGGGAAGCTATTTTCAAACTCGCACAATCTTGAAATCCACACACAAGCTGTACATGATCAAAAGAGTTTTGTATGTGGGTGTGGCAAATCCTTCAGGTACATCACCGGTTTGTGTAAGCATAAAAAACAACAACAACACTAATTCATTTTGTCTGGTGTACTTATTGTAGCACTTTAATAATAATAACCCTTTACCCATATACATCATCACAGTACTTCTAAAAAAGAAGTGACTCTAAAATGTCTTACAATAAATTTGCACAAATTTGTTATTCATCTGTTAACCCTTTCCTGTATAGATACACCTTTATTGCTAGGGCGAACAGTTTAGATCCAGATCAGCCGGCACATCCGTGCCGTCTATACAGGATCTAAACTGTTCGCTTTTTGATTCATTAGGTTATGATTTCTGACCAAAATGCGACCAGTGCAGATCTTGATCAGATGGCACAGTGTGATCTGGATCTACACTGGTCGCACAATCGAAAAAATGTGTATATATCAACATGATCAAGGAAAGGGTTAAGAAGCACTCCACTTAAGTACCCCATGTTTTGGTAATACAGAGCATAAAATATTATGATATTTTTAGTACTTTCAGTGCTCTTCCAAAATGTTGTATAATATTGTAGATACATCATCTTAGAAGTACAGTGTTGATGTGGGTTTTTATCACGTGTGACCAATACAGATCTAGATCAACTTGAACATTTGTGCCATCTTATCTGGATCTACACTGTTCATTGCTTGATTAGATATATATCCTAATGAATCTAAAAGCTGACATTGTAGATCCTTATCAAACATTTCTAATGATACAGCTGATCCTTATTCAACACTGTTTACCCATAGGATATAGAGGATATTTGTTTTTACCAGTGTAAGATAGAAATATATTTTACCGATTGAGCTCCGTAATTCGTATTTTCATGAGTGGCTTCTCACCAATCATGAAAATACATAATTCTGGAGTTCACGAGTGAAATATATTTCTATCCTTCATTATTATATTATTTTATGCTTTTGGTGCATGAATTAGACAGAAAAGTTGCAAGAAATGGCACCAAAACTGCTTGTTTATGACGTGATGTCATGACGTCAAATATACAAATTTGAGCCCGTTTTCTGAATGTTCTCATTTGGTATGTTACGTGCATTTGGGTACAAACGTGAAAAAATCAGTGAAAAAAAAGATATTCCACTGTTTGATAACATTGAAATACCACTTTTATTTCACCGGGAAAATAGTATAATTACTGAAAAGCATAAAATAAAACAATCATATCCCATGGAGTGAAGGGTTAAAGATTGTTTATTTTTGTTAAGGTCCTGTTTTATGGTTGTTAATGTGAACCTCATGTTGTCATTTTTGTTTATATAAAGCAGACGATTATGTACTTTTTATTTTGTCGCCTGCGATAGCAGGTGGACACTTAGGGATCCTATAGTCTGAGGGCAGCAGCGGGGGCATTTTTTAGTTATGGCCCTTTTAGATGCAACTGTCACATGAAACTCAATACCGGGTAATAATGTTGCCTATAACTTTGAGAGTACTTGTCTAATAAACTTTATATATTCGGAATATATCATCTGCATGAACAAAGCCATAGGTGACACCACCCCTTAACATTTAAATTTAACATGAAACTTAATGTTGTCTATAACTTTGAAAGTACTTGTCATATTCACTTAATTCTTGGAACATAATTATCATCTGCATGAACAAAGTCACCCGTGACAACAAGAATGATAACTCCTGTAACAGTTTCTTTTTTTTCAGTTATGCCCCTTCCAAATGCAATTTTAGGCGACACATGTTCAGAGAAACACCAAATTCTAGTATATATAATGACCAGTCATTATTGATTAATGCCAAGGCAACCACCATGATCCTTTGAAACCCAATCCTCCATATATATGCATTTTATCGCATGTGCGACAAGTGTAGAACCTCAGATCAGACAGCGTATCTGTGCTGACTGATTAGGATTGACACTGTGTGCATTTTGATAAAAAATAACCTAATCAATCAAAAACCAAACAGTGTAGATACTGATCAGATCGCATGTTTGTGCTTGCTTCATAAAGGCATATATATGGAGGAAAGGATTAAAGGGATTGCAGGGCTTTTCATTAGAAAATTGGGAAGAGGCCCTGGCCTTTTAAAATTGGGAAATTTATGTGCGATAATTGTTTCCTTTGGGAATTTCAAAACAAAATTCATTAAAAGATGGGTACTAGTTAATAAATTTGAATAGTAATAAGTATTTTCAACTTAAATTTAATTTTTTAAAGCACTTATTTTTCAGACTTCAATTTTCATACTTCCCTCTGAGGAATTTTATCTATTTTTGGACATCTTACCTATTATTTTGGGAAAAGTCTCTGTCAAAGTTGGGAAAAGTACTATATTTTTGGATTGGGAAGTGGTCTTATACAGGCCTCTGTTATATAAGGATGAAAAGCCCTGGACTGATTTACAAATATTCAGTAATAATGTTGGTGTTATTTATTTGCAGTGTTATAATTTTAGCCTTACATGGGTTCATAAATATTTGTAGAATACTGTTGTATCATTTAATTTCACGATGATCAAATTTAGCACACATGACGCAAGTGACATTTTCGCAAGGGCTTGAATTCGCGCACTTGTATTATTCTAATAAGACTTGATATTCAATGGTTTGATTTCGCTAGGGTTTGATTTCGCGCATTTAGCCTAGCGCAAAATACTGGAGAATTAAACCACCACGAAATATAATGATACCACAGTAGTGTGTACATTTAAAGGCACTTTCTTCAATGTTTCTGTACATACATTTGTGTGCCGTCTCTGTAGGATAGTTTATTTAAAAAAGACCAATTATTTATTGATCAATTTTGGCGATTGTTACAGGAGTTTCACTTACACGTGAAATTAAAGGGTCAATATTGTGCACCGATGCTTTTCTCTAAGTGTTAAAACAATTTTACCTTGTATATCATGGTAAAAATTGACCCTTTGATTTGAAATTCTCAATGGTCAAAATGGGCATATTGTGGAATTTCACGGATAAGAATCCCATTTCAAGGGTCAAATTCCCCTGTAGTTTGTGTTCCTAAATCTATAAATCATTTGTTGAACATTTTGATTTGATATTTTAATGAACGAGAAGTCTGACATTGTTTCACGCTACAGGTATTATTGTAGTTATAATCATTACAGACCCATTCAAACTTGTTTAATATGCAAATAAAGTGAAACCTCTCTATTAAGGCCACCTCTGGAACTGGACAAAAGTGGTCTCAATAGTGGGGTGGTCTAAATTCCTGTGTAGAAAATACTACTGATCTGTTAAAACAGTCATTGAGATAGTGGTCTTGTTATAGCTTTGGGCCCAAGATCACAAAACTAAGTTTTGAGATCAGTCTCAAATCTCAAGGATCTGATTGGCTGAAATGGCGACTTGTCGCCATTTCAGCCAATCAGATGCCTGAGATTTGAGACTGATCTCAAATCTTAGTTTTGTGATCTTGGGCAATGGTTTTGTTATTTGGGGTTTTACTATATTCACTTCAAGGTTTAAAGCCCCAGCCCTAAACTTAAGTAAGAATATACTGTTGAAAAATCATATTTGTCCATATAGACTCCAATATATAAACTCTCTAACAGAGGAAAGGGTTAACATAAATCTCAAAAAATAAGTGTTTTATCACATCTGTGCTGTCTGATCAGGTTCTACACTGTTCACTTTTTGGTCAGAAATAGCCTAACAAATCAAACAGCAAACAATGTAAATCCTAATCTGATGGCACAAATATTTTCTGGATCATCTGGATTGTTGTTTAGGGTTGCCAAAAATTAATTGTTAAAAAAGTAACAGAATAATTTGGGTATCGTGGATTTGTATGCATCCACCATTGTTGTAAAAAAAAAAGTTTTTACTGAATTTATATGTAGACAGATGTATATAATACACTACTCAAAATTTGATAAGGATCACTGAAAATTAGGGATGGGAACGGTTATCCGGATAACCGAATATCCGAATGGTAAGATCGTATCCGGATACCATTCTCGTATCCGAATACCCTCAAATTCGTACGAATTTAATTTCAATATTTTGTTCAAGGTTTGTAAAATATAACTTAATCTGGTAAATCTTTCTAAAACACGCTACACTGCTTGCACTAATCTCGATACTGACATGGTTTTCCCCAGGCGTAACTCGACCTGGATGTCTCAGCAGGGTTGACAAAGAGGTGTTAATTGTTTGTATAGTGGTTAATTGGGAGACCGGAAGATCTGTATTCCAGACCGTGATCTTTTGTTTTGTTGATTGGTGTACCTTGAACAGAGCGTGTTAAATGACACCTGTCAAGTTGCACCAACTTTATTATTTTCGTTAACGAGAACAAACCTCAGATTATTGACAATTTATTGCAACAGAATTTTGAGCAAATATAATCTTGACAGTTTGTTATTTTGACATGACCGCATTAAACACTTGAAAGGATAAAATCATTTAACGTTAGTCGCCGATATTTAAAAATATTAGATGATGCAATTAACTATTACCATAACTTTTACATGTATTTTTAACCCGCTACATGTGATTTATCGATAAATTGGTTACACAGCATTTGTTCATGTAGTTATTGTAAACTCTGTGTTTTTACATGTTCCGCTGCTAGTACAGGCGGATTTTCGTAAAATGAATCGCCTTGCATATGAGTGCATATGACTATATGCGTATTTTTCGTTAAAAGAATATTATGTATGCGCTTGCAAGCGTCCACGTGAAATAAAACTCCAATTTTATCGAACCTTTTCTTGTACTTTTTCGCGGTAGCTAAATTTTTTCAACTCGTTATTGACTTAAAAAGTTAAGTCGTTGGGTCCGAATTTTCACTTATATTTTGTTTCCGTGATATACCCGGTAGGTTGGTCGAGGAGTCAAACGATCGCGATATAGTGTAACGTTTGTGCTTTTTAAATTTAAAATATTAAATCAGCAAAATTTTCTGTAGTCGATAAAATGATACGGTTATTCGGATATTATCCGGATACCGGATACGGTTATCCGAATAGTGATTTAGGTATCCGTTCCCATCCCTACTGAAAATATTATGTTTATTCCTTACATAAGGTTTAAACGATAAAATATTTGCTGTGATTCTGAAAATATGTCCATTTGACATCAGCTATGTACTTAAAAAGAATAAGCCATCAAAACCTTTGAAGTGGAACAGCGGTTGAAACTTGGTAATGGCAATACTTCAGGATAAAACAGAAAGTGATCCCTGTCAAATTTTGAGTAGTATACAATAAAAATATGTTGTGTAGATATTTTGTGTCTTTTTTGGAGAATAAAAAATTTTTAAGTTTTGTGTCAAAGCATGTCGATCATTTAATAATTATACTTGAGTATTTTAAGTTATCTTTCAATAAAGTGTCAATTGTGTAACGTTTTGTTTATTTCTTGGAATGTTTTTTGATGAATGACACTTTTTGACTTAAAACAGATGGCTTATTTGGGACGTTTTCACATTTTTGTTGGTCTTTGAAATTTAAAAATTGATTAGACTGTGTTAAAGTTAAAATTAACTTTAATGACACAGATTAACTACCGGGGTGATCATTTTTGATGAAAAATGACTGGTGATCCTTATGAAGATGTCAGGTGTGTGCAGGCCATCATCAGATTTTGTTAAGGAATGAATCAATATTTGATAGTATTTATTTGGTAATGGAAAACAGTTGGGTTGTATAAAATGTGTAAGGCCAAATCCAGCTGTTTTTCATATCAAGATGAACACCGTCAAATATCATTTCAATCCTTACATTTATTTGACTCATATATATGCTCTCATTTAAACATAAAATTTAATAAGAAATTGTAATATTAAAGCATTTTTGAATGGCTGTTGGAATAGCAATGTTAACGACAAAGTGAATAACAGTACGCTCTTTTGTAACATCTCAAGGAAAAACTTGCATGCTCATTGACATCACACATTGTGAACTACTTTTACTGTTGCCACACCTCTTAAATTAATACTTCACACAGCATACCATAAGGAATTATGATTGGTTAGAAGGTTGATTGTGTCTATTACATAGCAAAAGGTTATAAAAATGAAAATGGAAACCAGCTGCAAATCTCAAGCTTCCTACTCTGTATTCAAATTCAACCAGTCAGATTGCTTAGATCTTAGACTTGTCTCCATTTTCAGTTTTATAACCTAATGGACATGAGATATTAGACTAGTCTCTATTCTGAGCTATTTTAACCTTGGGGTGATATTTTGACAACTGGATGCTGATACAATCATCATCAAAGATCAACATGTTAAATTCACTCCATATACTATCATGACCGTTCTTGGACAGTCCATGGCCCGAGACAGTAAAATTGGGGACCAGTCTCAAATATCAAGCATATGATTGACTGAAATTGTGACCAGTGATATGCTTAAGATTTGATTTGGTCTCCAATTTTATGATCTTGGGCACATGAATGATTGATGTTACAATAATACAAAACAATATATCTAATACAATAAAAACACAATATTTTTTTCAGATTTGTGACGATGGGAGAACTGAAGACCATGTTGGACAACTATGTTAAGAAAACTGACTTTGAAAAATTTTGTGGAGAATTTGATGCCCAGTTGTCTGCTTCAACAACAGCAGAAGAGCAACAGGAGCCATCTTTAATGGAGCAACAACTGGAATCTGTGATTGCTGTACAGAAAACTCCGTTTGAGGCGGTCGAAGCAGCCATGATTCATCTCTTCACAGAGGCGGAAATCGTTAATCATTCTGCATCCGGGAAAAGACCTAATAGGTCCACATCAGCAAAACCAAAATTTGATCGAATGCGATACTCTCTCATGTGTAAACTTGTTCAGAAACATTTTGAACTTTCCCACAAAGAAATTGTCCTTAAAGTGCAAACTGTTAAAAAGAAGTTTGCTAAAAAGTTAAATACATGTAGTCAAAATAAAATAAGTGAAGTGTAAATATGTGGTGGATAGTTAACATTTAACCAGCTAAATTAAACCCTTAACTCTATACATGTACCGTTAATGCCTTTGCGAACAGTTTAGATCCAGATAAGCCAGTATATCTATGCCATCATACCAGGATCTAAACTGTTCACTTTTAAATTAATTTAGATTGTATCTGACCTATAGGTGAACATTGAAGATCCAGAAAAAATGGCACAGATGTGCTAGCTGATCTAAATCTACACTGGTCATGCATGATATAAAAGGGGTATATATGGAGTAAAGGGTTGCAGTTATTAAAATGAAATATTCCTATTGTCATAGAAATGTCTTCAATATCACCAAGTATTGCCGAGATATACGGGGTTGTTCAATATATAATGAGACTGTCCTCATATATTTTTATTCTGACATGAAATATATCAAAATTTGGTATCATTATTAAATATAACTTATCCTTGATTAGAATACCGGCTTTGGTAGAAAAAATATAATGCGACATAGAAATTATGATCATTCCAAAAACCATGGTAACGCGTTATTGCCCCCGTCCATTCTGTATTGATAAAGACATACATTATAATATAAAGTAAAGTAAGAACCTATTTTTGCAATTACATAAAAATCCGCCAATAATTTGTTTGTTATATCAATGACCTCATATGAAAAAATGACGTCATTTGGTTGTAAAACGTTGAAATAATCAACATTTGTTTACAGTCACCCTTACACGTTGTCACTTAAAAATGATGACACAAGAACGTATTGAAGTGCGGGCAAACATTAAGTTTTGTATGAATTTAGGTAAATCGGCAACGAAAACATTTACAATGTTACAAGAGACTAAGGGGAAAGACCGTGCTTGTCGTGTGTTAGTATTTAGATGGCACAAACAGTTTTCTGAGGGACATACAGCACTAAATGAGCAAAGGTTCGGTAGTAAGAAGTCCGTAACAGCGTCATGCGTAGCGTCAATTCAGTCAGCGCTTGATATGGACAGACGTTTAATGGTGCGGGAGCTTGCCGAAATTGCTGATGGAGCTCTGGAACTGCGCATCGCATACTGACAAAAGATTTAAGCATGAGAAAAGTTAATTAAATATTTAATACATAAAGTGTTGCATAATTCCTATAATATCGTATATATAAGTATATCGGCGTTTTTCTATATAAAATCATAATAAAAACATAAGAATTCATTTATTTAGTTTTAAGACATTTATAATTCCTGCATTAATATTTATCAGTTAATAAGTCATTAATTTGTGGGCTGCACGCCACCAATGATGTGTTCTGCATTCGGCAGCTTATTTTGAAAAGCTATGAATGTAATAAAACAATATAGCGACGTTTACAATGCGATCGACGTCGCTGACGTCGCGACATATTTGTTGCCCGGGGGCGATGATGCAAACATGACCTTCTTATAAATGCTGTAACTTTAAAGCTGTTTTGTGGATTTTTTAAATATTTTCCAAATGTATTCAGAAATGAATGAACTTTGTTATTATCTATTGCATATTACCGTTAAATGTTTCAAATAAAATATATGAGGACAGTCTCATTATATATTGAACAACCCTCGTATTTGAGAAACTCGGATATTTGAGCATTCTTTAGGCTATTTTGAAAACAAGATATATTTACATGCATGTTTTACAACAAGTGCATAAAATTAAGTTTTACACATCAAATAAAGACTTATTTATTTCTAAAACATGCATTCATTAAGTAAGCCCCATGTGATCAGCATTTTAAAAGTATGCCTTTGATTAGAGTTGTTTGTAATGTTCTACTCAGTCTAGTCTTTAAATATTTATTTGAGAGTTGTGTGTATGTTCTACTCGGTCTTCAAATATTTATGTAAACCTTAATTTGATTCTAAACCTGCCTGAAATGAAAAGCTCATAAGAGAAAATGTTTAAATTGTTGTAATTTTAGGCCTTATGCATTTTGTGAAAATAAATACATTGAACGATAAACTGTTTTTTAATGTTATAGCCACTGTTTAAGACAGAGATGAAATGATCAGGTTTCATTCTTTTGTCACAGATGGCTTTGTTCATGCAAATGCTTATATTCCAAACATTAAGCGAATGGGAAAAGTGCTTTTAAAGTTATACGCAACATTTGTTCATTATTGAGATTAGGGGACTGCTGGATGCTGCAGAAAATATGATCCATATGTGTCTAGCTGCTTTTGCAGGCAACACAAAAATCAAAACTCCTCAACTTTTCCTGATAAACCATTTAATGCTTTAACACAAGTCACTTTACTTTAAACATAATCTGATGTTTCCCTAATTTAAAGAATAAAATTTTGAATAGTTCACAAATAAAGCTTGAAGGCTGAAAATAACAAACATCGACACCAATAAATATTTTCACATTTGTTTTTGCATAATTGCTTAGTTTGAAAATAACAAACATTGACTCAAATAAATATTTTCACATCTGTTGTTGCATAAAAAGTTTTAAATGACAAAATTTCATTATGGCTTGAAGGTTGAAAATTACTAACATATACTCAAATAAACATGTTCACATTTGTTGTTGCATTTTCTCAATTATTTCCAAAATGTCCGAACACAGAATCTTCACCATTTTCCTCCCTTCTTTTTCTTCTTCTTCTGTTGGTGTCCTGGCTTCTGCTGCCGGGGACCGGGCGGAGCAGAGGATGCTGAGCTGGTAGCCGAGCCAGGACGTGGGGAACCGGCATCACCGCTTGTTCCTCCAGGAGACTTGCTAGCGTCAAGATAATCTACGTTCCCGCCAGTGGCACCTTGTGATCCCTTACCTGTAACAAAAGTGAATACATTTGTGTAATGAGTCCTTCATAGTTTTTTGCATATGGTTTGCTGACATCATTTATTGAAACCAAAAGTAGATGAAAATATTTAATGTTTATTGCACAGAAATAAATAAACGTATATAAAGTAGTCAAAATTTGCAACAAAATTATATACAATAGGGTTTAAATAAATTTGACAACAAATTAACAAACACTTTTCCAATGTCAGTGATTGCTTTGTTTAAATAATTAAACAATATGAGCAAAGTAAACGACAAAATCTTAACTAAAGCCAACTTAAATTTTATTAAAATATTGAAATAGCAATCAAACATAGCAAGTATGATATGACGGGGTTTACAGCCCAGGTTAAATGGTTAGAAACAGACAATGTAACCTGTCTCAGACCTCACCAGTCACCATTTCAGCCAATCAGATGCTTAAGATTTGAGACTGGTTTCAAAACTCAGTTTTATAACCTTCAGCCCAGATATGTTGAAACTGAGCACAGTCTCGGACCAATGGAAAAAGTGAGATTGGAGACTGGTTTCCATGCTCAGTTTCATAACCTTGGAGCATGTCTATTCATTCTTGGATTGGGAGTCCAGTCTAAACATTACAGTCAGAACTGTGCTCAAGACCAACCCCCCGTAGATTAAAACCATATTTATTTGTCCCACTAACTGATCAAAGGACAAATTCACCTGTGAACAAAGACCACCTTTATAGTCCATTTTTTTGGTTTTTCTCTCAGTGGTTTTGCTTACCTATATCTTTCTTCCTGTCCTTCCTCTTTCCTCTGTAGTAGGACCTTTCTTTCCTCGGCAACCATCTCTCAGGGTCTGGGGTCACATCAGGGTTATAATTCTTTGGCAGCTTGGCTAAAAGTAGATAACAAGAATTACGAATATACTTTAGCGAGCAAACAGTTATGATCACCGTCACAATATTTGTTATGTATTGTTTACATTTTAGAAGCAACCCAGTGCTTTCAGTATCATATAAGGTATCAAAATGATAACTAAATCTGCTATGGTTTTTAAATTAAAACAACTTTTTGAAAAGGCTATAACTACTATGCATATATTAGTAAGTTCAAAATTTGTAGATTTAAAAGTCTGCAAACTAGCACAATTCACAAGTTGCACAAAGACTGGTATCAAAATAACACATGTAGGTTGGTATGTGATTTAAACTTTTCCTCCATGTATACACATTTTTACGAATGTGCAACTAGTGTAGATCTAGTTCAGCCGGCACACTCCGTGCCAGCTGATCAGGATCTGCACTGGTCGCATTTTGGTCAGAAATAACCTAACAAAAATAATAAAGCGAACAGTGCAGATCCTGATCAGAGGGCACGGATGCGCTGGCTGATCTGGATCTACACTGTTTGCCCACACAATAAAGGTGTGTCTATGGAGGAAAGGATTAAGGAAGTGTTCTTATTTTCAAATGTGTTAATGTTAAGATTAAGAAATAATGAGCTACTTACTCTTCTTCTTTTTCTTCTTCTTTTTCTGTAAGAGCGCTGCTGTGTCACCAGATCTGTAAACAATAAGTAGATACAATCACTATTCTGAAGAACATCAATATCCAGTTTTACAGTTTAGCACTTTCCACTCAAAAATTAAGATTTTCAAGTCCCAAAGTTGGTCTTCAAAGCAGTATTAATTTTGTGGGTAAATCTTATACTAGAAATAAAAACAAACAAACCAAAAATTCAAAAACAAAGGAAAATGTCAGTTTACAGGAAAATTTTATGCCCATGAAAAGAAATGCATTAATATTAATAAAACAACATTTAATAGTGTAAATGAAGTACTTACGGTCCCGGTGAGGGTTCTGTCTTCAGTGTTTTCTTCATGTATTTAGGTCCAAGTGAGCTAAATGAGGTTTCCAGGGCTTCGACATCCACAGAATGTGCAATATCATCAACAGAGGGCAGATCTCGGCTGATCGTATGCGCCTTTTTAGGATCTACCTTGGAGTAGGCAGATATCAGCTGGGCAAGGACTTTAGGGTCCTTGGGATTCCGTCTTAAAATGTAACAATAAGGCATTGGTAATTTGCCAAACTATAATAATTCCACAGTTATATCAAAAGACAATCTTTAAATGCAGTACATGTAGTAGTTAACTTCCCATATCCAATGAAATAAAAGTGTGAAGCTAATCATTTAGAATTCCTTCACAATTGTCAAGGAAAGCTTTTTCATTTATCCATAGATCTGGGCCCAAGATCATAAAACTAAGTTTTGAGATCAGTCTCAAATCTCAAGGATCTGATTGGCTGAAATGGCGACTGGTCGCCATTTCAGCCAATCAGATGCTTGAGATTTGAGACTGATCTCCAGGTTTAGTTTTATGATCTTGGGCACAGTTTTCCACCTATGATTTCTGTTCAAAAACCCTGATGCAACCACTTTGTAGAATTTACTGTGAAAGAGTTTTATATTTCATGGTAGGGCAAGTGCTTAAATTTGATTCCCAGAGAAATTTTTCCATTAAATAATGTCTTGTACAAATAATAACAATCATACAGCTTGGCACATTTATGCTCAGCCAATTTATGTAACTTAAGGCTTTCATTCAGAATTTGTCCCAGAGAAATAAATAATATCACAGCACAGATTTTGATAACATGTTCATTTCCAAACTAAATTGTAATAAACAAGCTCTGAACTCAAATTACATGCAGTTACGCATTAAATACTTACTTGCGTAGTTCCTCCAACAGAGAAATGGCGCTCTCAGCACTGCCATGTTTTAACATGAAGTTGGTGTTCACTCTTAACAATGTCTGCAGTGCATCCGACTTGGGCTTTAACAAAAGACAAAATGACATTCAAAATATTAGGTAAACATCATAGAAAACCTAGCACTTATTGTAATTTATTACTTAAGGTGTTTTAAGAAAACAACTTTAGGTACTGACTGTGGAAGAATTAAACAAAATGAAAACGTTTTTTTAGTTTTAAAATTACAGACTTAACTTGATGGTAAAGAAATTGTGAGTATAAACAAACTCAAACCCCAAAGCACTCTTAAGACATCATCAGTTAAGCCGAAAGGATTGCCTAAAGCCAATGCTTCTATAAATTGAAATGCAACATGTGTAAGTAACAACATTCAACATTCAACCACATCTGCTGAGGGCCAAATATTAAAGGACAATAACTTTGACACAATTTCAACAAATCAGCTGCCAGTTTGCAAACTGGACTCAATTTTAACCAATCAGCTGCGTTAGACTAGAGTTCGGTCTCCAATCTCATTTAAACCCTTTCCTCCATAGACACACCTTTATTGCTCTGTGCCGTCTGATCAGGATCTGCACTGTTCCCTTTATGATTCTTTAGGTTATTTCTGAGCAAAATTCGACCAGTGCAGATCCTGATCAGACAGCACGGCTGAGCTGGATCTACACTGGGCGCACATGCATAAAAATGTGTATATATGGAGGACAGGGTTAATATCTTGAACACAGTACCTACCTCATTTTTTCTGGTCCAGTCAACTGCAGCAGCAAGCACTTCCATTGCTGCATCTGTGTCCTCCTGACTTGTGTACAATGTCACCAGGGCGGATACCTGACAAATTGTGTTTATGTTAGATGATACTTCTCAATGATTTTTGTGAAATATTTGTGTACAAATATAAACAAACATATAAAACATTATTTATATTACTGTGGAAATCATTCTATGTTGTATGTTCTTCTACAGGATGAAAATGCCTAAATATATCACTGCACTATATCTGATTTTAAGGCCATTTCTTGTAAGGCAACTCCTCAACCATGCGCCTTAAAAACGCAGTATTTCGCATTGATTCACTTATAAGATGTAGATATAAGATAACTTGCCTACTCCATGCCTAAATGAAAACTAAAACCAATTTTCTCATCTTATAAATGAATAAGAATTAAGTACATTTCATTTGCTTTAAAGGACTGGAAGCAGTAGAAGAACACTTACCATGCCAGGTTTATACTGCAGGTCTCCTAGCTTTTTGAGAGCATCACAAGCTTGGTATACACTGCCTGCAGCAAGGTGTAGCTGAGCTATAGTCAACCATACACTGACAGAAGGTGTGGACCGACCCTTGACATACCCCTGTGAAGTGTTAAAATTGAGGCCTGACTGATAAATCCATAATAGTTTAATCAACAGGACAATCAATAACTTATTAAATAACCAGACATGGTGACCGTTTTAAGCATGTGCATGGGAATTTAAACAGCAATAGAAATGCGCGTTATGGTTAATTGATAATGTGTAAACATTGATGGTGAAACAAGAGCTATCACTGAAGGTGATTAATACCCCCGCAATACAGCTTTGTCAGAGTATACAGAAATAATGTTCGCATCTTTTTAAAATGCGACACAAATTGTGCATGTATGTCATCTATATATAAAAATCTATGTATTCGGTGAACAGGAAGTTAGGTGAGCAAGGAGTTTTAAATTGCTTTACACCATATGGGAATATATGATAAAGCATTATGCAAAATATCAGGCTGCTGCATGTTTCAGTTGCTAAGAACACTACAACGGAAATTGTGAATGTATGTCAACTATGTGCACAAATCTAAGTATTCGGTAAACAGGAAGTAGATGAGCAAGGAGCATAAAATCGCTTTACATCATATGGAACTATAGGATAAAGCATTATGCAAAATATCAGGCTGCTGCATGTTATAGTTGCTTAGAAAACTGCGACGGAAATTGTGCATGTATGTCAACTATGTGCACAAATCTAAGTATTCGGTAAACAGGAAGTAGATGAGCAAGGAGCATAAAATCGCTTTACACCATATGGGACTATAGGATAAAGCATTATGCAAAATATCAGGCTGCTGCATGTTATAGTTACTTAGAAAACTGCGACGGAAATTGTGCATGTATGTCAACTATGTGCACAAATCTAAGTATTCGGTAAACAGGAAGTAGATGAGCAAGGAGCATAAAATCGCTTTACACCATATGGGACTATAGGATAAAGCATTATGCAAAATATCAGGCTGCTGCATGTTATAGTTGCTTAGAAAACTGCGACGGAAATTGTGCATGTATGTCAACTATGTGTAAAAATCTAAGTATTTGGTGAACAGGAAGTAGGTGAGCAAGGAGCATAAAATTGCTTTACACCATATGGGACTATAGGATAAAGCATTATGCATAATATCAGGCTGCTGAATGTTATAGTTGCTTAGAAAACTGTGACGGAAAATTAACATGCCTTTTGGTCGATGTAATGCACCTTTTTAGTAACAAAATCTAAAAATATGCGGCAAACAGGAAGTAGATGAGCAAAGAGCATGAAATTGCTTTACACCATATGGGACTATATGATAAAGCAATATGCAAAATATCAGGCTGCTGCATGTTATAGTTGCTGAGAAAACTGTGACGGAAATTTTGTTACGGACGGACGGACAAGGGTAAAACAGTATACCCCCCTCTTCTTCGAAGCGGGGGTATAATAAATATAATTTTACTACGTTTATATACGCATGAAATTAAACAATCAGATGGGCCTCATTATAACATCCCTTGGTTTGACAGTTAGAAGTACTGTTATAAGTACAGTCGCACATAAAAAACATGTATAATTATACAGTACAAATTGAGAAGGCTGTACCTTTCCCTTCAAAATCAGTTATTTTATTATTCATTTATAATAAAGTTCTGACAATATTAGCACTAAAGTATAGTCTGGTTTTAAAATTAGACATTTAACAGTTTGAGTAGATACACAAATATCTGTGCTTAAATTGAAAAAAAAAAACAACAAACACACATATATTAAAACAATCCTAAAACAATTAGTGAATTTAACTTATTTCTACAATAACTGGAAGGTTTCATTTAACTTTTTATATAGAAGGTTTCACTACCAAGAACTTAAATAATTATTTCGAGCTGAAAAGTGAATCTGAGCACAAGTTTGTCATGATATTGGGGCAAGTACTCACCTCTAAGAGTTCTATGGCTTTTGGAGTCTGTTTCTCTCTCACATACTGGGCCGCCTCTATCAAGACAGGAGTGTCGATCTCTGGGAAATCCTCCTTCAACTTTGCTGCCATCTGGTGGCACTGATCACCCTGGCAACCATTATAAAAGCTCGATTATTTGTTATAACTATATGTTATATCAGTTAAATTCTTCTCGGTTCTTTTGGTAATTTTACATTCATCATGTGTCTGGGTGGGGTTTATCTTTAATCATCCATTAATTATGAAAATTAGATAATCTTTTCCTGTTACATAGTGTAACGGATCTTTGCTGCGATACTTTGCCTCATTTGGGTGAACATTAATGCTTAAAGCCCCAGCCCTAAACTTAAGCAAGAATATACTATTGAAAAATCATATTTGTTCAATAGACTCCAATATATTTAAACTCTCTAACAGAACACAAAAGGTCTGATCGAATTCTTTCTTATAGACGGGATTTTCAATGATATTGTTAAATTATCGTTAACAAACTTTTAAGAAGCTAAATAAAGTAGAGGTATATTTAGCAACCTATTTTTGACGAAGAGACCACTCTGCGATCTCGATATATGTGACGTTTCGGAAATCCTACTTTCGCTATTATTTAAATAGTAAATTTAAATTTTATTAGCCCGAACTAATGCTGGAAATTTGTGCCTATAGTTCCAAATACATGTAATATTTCATACAAGAGCGGGTTAAATTGAAGTAATGCCGCTTTAACTTGGGATAGATCTGCAAGTTTCTGCACAAAATTTGGCCTTTCAACCCTTGACTATAAACTATGAAAGGTTTACCATTAAATATGTAAATGTGAAGATAGGTTTAAATGGTTTGGAAGGGTTTATGCTCAAAAAAAGAATTTTGTACAAATCTCAGGATCACATTTAGTCACATCTATGAACTGTGACCCTACAATAATCAAAGGTCAGGGACCCATTTGGCATTAAATGTTGAAAGTTGTGGAAATTTTACTGAAGATTTGCTATGGAAACTTTATCTGATGCAAAAATATGCTTTTGACAGAGTTTTGCAAAATAATTATCCTTTACCATGACCTTGACCTTTAAGTTTGGGTCTTGGTTCTTCATGTGAATTTTGTTTAATTTCCACTGTAGGGTTAGAGATTTTAAGGATTGCTCCATGGGACTGGGACGTAAAAAAGGATCAATGATACAAACATTTAAAGATAATTTATGTTACTATACATGTACATCTTCAGAAAAAAAATATTTTCATACAGTTGAGTTGAGGCGTACCTGGTTGGAGTACATATGTAGCAGACATTGATTGATGTCTATATCCTGTCTCTGAGCAGATGACAGTTTGTTCTTCAAGTTACCACCCGTAGCAACCTTCATCTTCTTCTTAGAGTCAAACACATTCTGATCCTGTTAACATAGTACAGAAATAGTAGTGTTTTTTTTTATTTTGCCTGTCAAAAATGATGATACATGCGAGTCTAAAATGACAATATATCAGGGGTTAATTTGACCCATAAAACAAGGTTTTACCCTTGAAAATCCAAGAAATGCTGTTTTTGAGAATTTTAACCCAAGGGTCAAATTTCATTATAATATATATTAAGGTAAAATTATTTTGACCCTCAGAAAAATGGCAGCAGTGCATCATTTTGTAGTGAATTTCAGATGTAAGTGAAACTCCTGTCTAATAACAAGTCTAATATATTCTCCCAGAAAACTAGGAAGGGAGTCCTTTTTACTGTGTGTGAGGGTGGATTTCAAAGGTATGTTCTGTACATACTACAGGCATTCTATGCTAGAATATTTCAAGCACTGACCTTGTTGATGGCCACCACATTGTTAGACAAGACAGCCAGAAGACCAGCATCTGAGGGCCTGAAAATCAACAAAAAATATTCAAATCTCTACCCTCTTTTGTCATGGTTTACCATTCTTTGAATATTGAACAGTTGATTCATTGTTTATAGGGTTATTTTGTAGAATTTTACAGACTACTGTGGATGAACTGAAATTTGAGAGCATAACATAATAATCATTTTAGGTTTAATAGCATTTTTGTGGGTACTTAAATTTGATGTTTTCCATTTTCTTAATATGTGTTAAAATTCAATTAAGTATTTGTTTGTGGTTTAAAATTAGTGAATTCATCTGCCCATGAAATCATTGAAAATTAAAACCCCAACAAATATTAATAAAAAGTATATTGGAAACAGTAAAGGAAACTAGTCATACTGCTTAGATAAACAAGTATTCTTGGTCTACAATTTGTGGGCCTAATTCTTGATTTTATCTTTGAGGGTTAAGAAAACTGTAAAACTGCCAGATACCCTAACCTTCAGCCTGTCTGTAGAAATATTTCATTTTGTTTGCAGGTACAGCTTCTGTTATCACCATGAAAAGTAACTGATGTTTTTGTTACCTGTGCATTGAATACATGTATACAATGTTTTTTGGTTTGGGTTAAATAAAGGTATGTTTTGTTTCCAATGACATTAAATTAACCTATACTTCCTGGGTTAACATTGGTTTCAGATGGGCATAAAGTGCAAACATCAGACTATGTAAGGGGTGAAAACTCACTTGTGTTTCTGTACCAGATTATACATGGCCATGGCTTCGTTATTTTTGCCATTTTTCTGCAGAATGTAGGCGAGCTGAACACGTATGATAGCAAGCTCCTCTGCCACTTCCTCTTCTGTGATATCTGGGTCATCGGCAAAACTCTCCTTACACATTGCTGCAGGCAACAATAAAATATCATGTTTAACAAACTTGCGTACGTATTGCTGAAGGCAACAATATAATGTCATTTTTTATAAACAATCAATGTCAGTAGACTATCACACAGGTTAAATTTTGCTCATTTGTCTTAGTGTAAGATACCAGTAGTTTAAACTATCGCACAACAGATCTGTATGCCAAGACCTCCCTACAGGCAGTACATTACAGCGACTGTGATAAAATACTCGATTTATCACTACTACACATCCATATTCCCTGCATGACATCATATATATTTTTGATATATTAAACTGCTTGACATTCTGTGAAAGCTGAGTACAGCCAACAGTTTAAATGCTCTATAAGTGCACAAACAGTACATACTCATTTTTGTCCAACCGCTCCTATGCCTTTTGCAACAAGAACTTACTTTCAGCTTGCCGTAGTTTCTCTTCAGCCCCTCTAAGGTCCCCCTTGCCAATCAGGTAGCAGGCATGGTTGTAACACAGCTCATATGTACTGTCTCTGGACTCTACTTCCTCCTGCATATAAATATTAATGACTTGAGTTTTTGAATTAAATGCCCCTGTAGATTCATTTAGTAACGGCAGATGCTATATTAAAGAATATTATGTGCTGGTGGTTAATAAAAAGTTCATGTGTCATTACATTATTTAAACCCTTAATAATAATAATAATAATAATAAATTCTTTATTTTTAGAAGGTTACATATTAAGTTTGAACAAAAGGATGTCAATCTTATTTACAATATGGCCTTCTTAATAAAATAACAATTACAAAACAATTCTATAAAAACAACAACATTAAATGTTAATTTAAAACAACAAGGAAACAGCATAGATCCAGACAAGCCTGTACATCTGTGCACCATTCACTTTTATATTCATTTGGTTGGTTCTGACCAAAAGGCAATCAGTGTAGACCCTGATCCATCTAAATGGCTGATCTGGATCTACACTGGTGGCCCATGGGATACTAGCTTTATCACACAGTTATGGTTAAACCGACTCTGTAAATAAGTTAATGCCTTACCACAGTTTTTCCATTCCACATCTGTAATGAAGCGAGCACAGCTGCAAGATTTGTCTCCCTTTCTTCATCAAACTCATCCTGAAAAGGAAGTAGTCTTGTAATTTTGATAATAACATAAATGAATTATTTTTTCCAGTTTAGTTTCAACTCATTTAATTTATATTGAGTCTGAAACAAGTTATTCCAACATAATTATGATGATTAATCATGCTCGATGAGACGATGACTGCTTCCTGGGTTGAAACCAGTACTTACACTAAGTGTTGATTGGGGAAACTGCAGAAGTTTCTCATCCCACTGGGATTCTAACCCGCAGACTTAGAATCTGATGCCCTAGGCCACTGTTCTTCCATGTTACTCAAGTTCAATAGCTATTCAAATCTATAACTTTTAATATGGGTATTTTTAGTTTTATTTAAAAACTTAAGACGATTACACAAATGTTTACACTTAACACCTTTTCCATTGGGTTGCCTTTTATCACAAAGGCAATCATTGTAGAACCAGATCAGCCTGTAACTGGATCTACATGTTTGCTTTTTGTTTGGAAAAAATCTATGAATCTAAAAGTGAAGAGATTATGACCGGATGGCACAGATATGCAACTTGATCTGGATTTACACTAATAGCCCACAAACAATACAAATACAAATTGCAATACAAACCATCATTAAGTAAAAGGTTAAAATCTCACACATACCTCAGAGTTCTTTATGAGATCTCTATATAGCCGATAGCATTCATCGTATTCTTCCAATCTGTAGAGCTGAAAGAAAAATACAGACACATCACTGTAAACTGAGAAAGATGTTGTGATATCATTTAATTTCACTGGTATGAATTTTGCCAAAATTGATATACTCATGTGGACATACATACACACAATTGTATTGATCATTGAAGACATATTATTACTTATTATAATTTTGTTGGGTTTAAATTCACGCAATACATTAGCACAAAATAATCGAAATTTTACCCACACGAAATATAATGATACCACAAAAGTTGTACCCTTTTACTCTGTATCTCTTCGGCTACTAGTGCAGATCTGGATTAGCCAGAGCATCCATGCCAGCTGATCTGGATCTAAACTGATCACTTCTTGGTAAGAAATAAGCTAATTAATCTAACTGTGAACAACGATTGTAGATCCTGATCAGTCTGCCTGGATGTTTTGTCTGATATATATATGGAGTAGGGTTAATATCTAAAACTGTGTATTCAGATTATAAAAAGCATGATTTATTCAAATACAAACAAAACAATGACAATTAATTTAATGGATTTAAGATTTAGGGAGCGCTGTTTAACCAAAAACATGAAATTTCATGCCCACAAATGTAAGAGAATACACAGTGACATGTGCCCAAAACTGAAAACTCTGGGATACACTAAAAAGTCTAAAATTATTGACCAGTCTCCAATCGGCCGGTCTCCAATCTCAAGAAGCTGATTGGTTGAAACTGAACAATCCAATCACAAGCTTTAATTGCAAGACTTGTTTAAAATCTGTTTTATGATCTTAGGTATGTACACTCACCACTTGTGCAAGAAGTTCCTTGCAGCGGTTGTCAAGGTTATCTCCCCCTGCTCTAAGTGTGGCCAGAGCCTCCTGTGTTCTGTTTAATCTGTACTCACAGTATGCCTTCTCAAATCTCACAGACCTACAAACAGAGAAAAAGAAAACACAAAGCATTAATTATGCTATATTAAATTTTCATCACTGAAAAACATGCATTCTAACAGCTTAAGTCAATCCTTTTATTGACATCATAAAGACAACCAAAAATCTTTTTTTTTAGAAATCTGCTCATTTTCACGTAGACTGAAAAAGTTGAAACAAGTAATATTTCAAAATCCTTGTGTTGTTTTCTATTAACAATTCATTATTTAAGATAAATGCAGAAATACAAGCAGGTTACATAATAATGAGTGGACAAGCCATTGTGATGCTATAGTACAAAAAGTTACGTACCCCTGTGTGGCCTTGTCCTTGTTGATAGCTGTGAGGGCATCAGCAAACTTCTCCAGGTGAATGAGACATACGACCTTACACTGAAACGCTGCCACCTCAGATGCATCTTCTTGTAAAACTGCAAAATATATCACATATAAATATAAGGTCATTCTAATTGTGTAATTCAATATTTTTTTTATTCAGAATCTTAAAATTTTAGAATAGCATCTAAGAGCACATTATCTCATTTATTTGTGATTTTGGATTCAAATGGAATAATGACCACTTAATTTTTTTTCTGAAAACTTTGAACTGGGTAGTTTTTACTAAACTGGGAAAAAAGATACTTTTACAACATAGCCTTATCAGCAAATAACAAATTACTGTCTCCTAGCTGGTCCTGAATAAGATATTTATTAAATAAAAGTAACAAATGTTATCAATGAATATTTCAAACACAATTGTGAAATTTTAAAACTTAATCAGTTGTATATAACACAGAACTTGCCAATACAGTTTAACACGATTTCAAACATTTCAAATTAAATTGATAGTCTGCACATTAACTGAACATTGCACTGTAGTGTTACAGCTTGTGTGTCCTAATAAACTTATTCTAGAGAATATTATCATCTATACCAGCATTACCTTCATCATCATCTTTAAAAGGTTACAATAAGGTTTGTGTGCAGATGTGCACTTTCTTGGCCATATTGTATATGTTGATTACTGTATAGATAATGTAGATTTATCAATGGTCATGTTTGTAATATGTTGGATTTACTATGTAAGGGGTTAAAAATAGGTTCAATTGTGCAGAGGTGCACTTTTCGTGTCATATTGCTATAAACTGGAAGATCTGAGAATGATCATCTTGGCACGTCAAGAAGTCGCTCATAAAAACTAAGCTATTCCGAATAAATGACTTGAAAAATAACAAATAAATACATTTCTTACTTTTGTTTGCGCACTTCAAAGCACGTTCATACTCTTGATTTTGTCCAAAACGGTTCAAATCAGCGTACAAACTTGTCAGCGAAACAGATGCTTGCGCCATGTCGGCAAATGATCGAGATGATTAATTTTGGGGTTAACTTTAGAACATATTCCAATATTTGACCGACTAGATCAATATGAAAAAAAGTTCTCGGCTATTTTATGACCACTAACAGTGAGTTACAATCGGAATGGTAGAGTCATATCACATGTAAGATTTTATAGGTAAATATTTAGTAACGTTATAGAGTTTGTCAGCAACTAATAATACTAATACTAATTATCTATATCGGACCGCGGATACTTTTTCATTAACTAATAAACTTGTATGCTCAAAATCTCTGTATATTTGTTTGCAATTTTCGAGATTTGGTAAAATGATTCAGAATTCATAATTCAAGCCGCATTTTAATCATTCATCGGCAATTAAAATGTATTTTCAACAGTCATATTTTTTTAAATTGCTGCGAGTCTAGTTAAAGTTCGGTGAAATCAAAATTATTTAGAACTTAAAAATCAATCACACCAAAGTAAGCGTCTGAAGTTGCAGAGAGGCGAAGTAATAAATTCTCTTATTTTTGTACAATTGTAACTTGTTTGTCCTGTTATAAGGTATCCTCCTTTCCTAAAATACAAATGTTAACATTTAGTGTTACTATGTTGGATAGATATGGCACAAAAAGTGCACCTCTGCACAAAATAGTGTATTTGTAACCACTATATGTCTTTGGTAACTGGGGTTACTTGTTCTATGTCTTTGGTAACCGACTTGTAATATCAGCCTTTGCCATGTACACTTTACCATTATGCATGTTATGTGTCATCTTAAAGACTCCACATTGATGTTTTACTGGTTACTGGGTAACCCTTCTATTTCTTTGGTAACCAGCAAGTAACCAGAGGTAACCTGTCCCCATCTTAAGTATAACTTCTTATTTATTGTAGGAAATTTGCATTGATGTTTTCTGGTAACTGGGTAACCCTTGTATTTCTTTGGTAACCAGCAGGTAACCCGAGGTAACCTGACCCAATCTTTACTAGAACTTCTTATTTATTGTAGAAAATTTGCATTGATGTTTTCTGGTTACTGGGTAACCCTTCTATTTCTTTGGTAACCAGCAGGTAACCAGAGGTAACCCGTCCCCATATTAAGTATAACTTCTTATTTTTTGTAGGAAATTTGCATTGATGTTTTCTGGTTACTGGGTAACCCTTCTATTTCTTTGGTAACCAGCAGGTAACCAGAGGTAACCTGTCCCCATATTAAGTATAATTTATTATTTTTTATAGAAAATTTGCACTGATGTTTTCTGGTTACTGGGTAACCCTTCTATTTCTTTGGTAACCAGCAGGTAACCAGAGGTAACCTGTCCCCATATTAAGAATAACTTCTTATTTTTTGTAGAAAATTTGCATTGATGTTTTCTGGTTACTGGGTAACCCTTCTTTTTCTTTGGTAACCAGCAGGTAACCAGAGGGAACCTGTCCCCATATTAAGTATAACATTATTTTTTATAGAAAATTTGCACTGATGTTTTCTGGTTACTGTGTAACCCTTCTATTTCTTTGGTAACCAGCAGGTAACCAGAGGTAACCTGTCCCCATATTAAGTATAACTTATAATTTTTTATAGAAAATTTGCACTGATGTTTTCTGGTTACTGGGTAACCCTTCTATTTCTTTGGTAACCAGCAGGTAACCAGAGGTAACCTGTCCCCATATTAAGAATAACTTCTTATTTTTTGTAGAAAATTTGCATTGATGTTTTCTGGTTACTGGGTAACCCTTCTTTTTCTTTGATAACCAGCAGGTAACTAGAGGGAACCTGTCCCCATATTAAGTATAACATTATTTTTTATAGAAAATTTGCACTGATGTTTTCTGGTTACTGGGTAACCCTTCTATTTCTTTGGTAACCAGCAGGTAACCACAGGTAACCTGTCCCCATATTAAGTATAACTTATTATTTTTTTGTAGAAAATTTGCATTGATGTTTTCTGGTTACTGGGTAACCCTTCTATTTCTTTGGTAACCAGCAGGTAACCCGAGGTAACCTGACCCAATCTTTACTAGAACTTCTTATTTATTGTAGAAAATTTGCATTGATGTTTTCTGGTTACTGGGTAACCCTTCTATTTCTTTGGTAACCAGCAGGTAACCAGAGGTAACCCGTCCCCATATTAAGTATAACTTCTTATTTTTTGTAGGAAATTTGCATTGATGTTTTCTGGTTACTGGGTAACCCTTCTATTTCTTTGGTAACCAGCAGGTAACCCGAGGTAACCTGTCCCCATATTAAGTATAACTTATTATTTTTTATAGAAAATTTGCACTGATGTTTTCTGGTTACTAGGTAACCCTTCTATTTCTTTGGTAACCAGCAGGTAACCAGAGGTAACCTGTCCCCATATTAAGTATAACTTCTTATTTTTTGTAGAAAATTTGCATTGATGTTTTCTGGTTACTGGGTAACCCTTCTATTTCTTTGGTAACCAGCAGGTAACCAGAGGTAACCTGTCCCCATCTTTAGTATAACTTCTTATTTTTGTAGAAAATTTGAATTGATGTTTTCTAGTTACTGGGTAACCCTTCTATTTCTTTGGTAACCAGCAGGTAACCAGAGGTAACCTGTCCCCATATTAAGTATAACTTCTTATTTTTTGTAGAAAATTTGCATTGATGTTTTCTGGTTACTGGGTAACCCTTCTATTTCTTTGGTAACCAGCAGGTAACCAGAGGTAACCCGTCCCCATCTTAAGTATAACTTCTTATTTTTTGTAGAAAATTTGAATTGATGTTTTCTCGTTACTGGGTAACAAAAGGTAACAGCCTTATATTCTTCAAGTAACAAAATGGGCACAAACTTTAAAACAGTCAGTTTAGAATAAAAGTCAAATTGCTGGTGATTTCTGTGACCATAGGTAACACAAGTAACAAAAGGTAACAGCCTTATATATTTCAAGTAACAAGAGGGGCAAAAACTAAAAACAGTCAATTTAAAATAAAAGTTAAATTGCTTGTCATTTCTGTGCCTCTAGGTAACACAAGTAACAAAAGGTAACAGCCTTATATACTTCAAGTAACAAGATAGGCACAAACTAAAAACAGTCAGTTTAGAAAAAAAGTTAAATTGCATGTCATTTCTGTGCCCATAGGTTACACAATTAACAAAAGGTAACATCCTTATATACCGGTACTTTAAGTAATAAGAGGGGCACAAACTAAAAACTGTCAATTTAGAATAAAAGTCAAATGACTGGTCATTTCTGTTCCCATAGGTAACACAAGTAACAAAAGGTAACAGCCTTTATATACTTCAGGTAATAAAAGGGGCATAAACTGAAAATAGTCAACATAGAATAAAAGTCAAATTGCTTTGAATTTTTGTTCCCATAGGTAACACATGTAACAAGTTACAATTGGTAATGCCCTTAAGTAAAGACTGTGAATTAGTTCCCTAATTTTGCATGAAAATCAAATTCAATGGGAGATTTTCTATTGCACCATATGTAGCATTAACCATGAAACATGATTTAAAACCAAAATAACACTGATCTATGCCATATATTCAACGCTGTTTATACAGTCATCTCCATGGTGAGCCGCTTAAAGAACAGCAAACCCATAATCAATTATTAAACTTAGTAATTGATAATTGAAGATCATGTGAAGATTTTTTTTTATTATTTTAGATTTTGTGACTGGATATGAGAATTGTTATTAACTAAAAAATGAAGTGTCATGCTTTACTTTTTTGTTATCCATGGTAAGAAAATACTAAAAAAAATCATAAAGCAGGTGTGCCATTAAATTTTTCATCAAAACAATAAAAGCAGAAATATGAGAAGTATTGAGAAAGGTTTGCTGTCTCTCCCATAGTTGTAAATTATAAAAGTCTATTTAGATGTTTGATTCCGATTCTACTCGATTAATCAGATCGAACAGATATCAGAATCTGACCGATAAATCCATTCTTCTTCAGCCGTTTGATTCTCATCACTAATAGGAACCATTTTGACACAAAAATAGGGAAAAAGTAGGAAATTTTTCCCCAAAAGTAGGAATACATAACAGTCTATTCAGAGTCTTGACTTCACTCATACTATACATATCATGGTACATTTCATCCAATTTAGGCGCCAACACCCATGTCAAACTGCCTATGGCAACTGAGAGAGATATCTGTGTGCAGTCAGTATGGACTATGGGGCCTCATCTCGATGAATGCATCATAAATAGCACTAAAGCTTTTCCCTGGGTTTAGTTTTCCTGCAGTTATACTGAAAACAATCTTCTTTGTTGCCCATTATTGACAAAAAAGTAGGAATAGTAGGAGTGTGTTTTTTGTAAAAATTTAGGGAAAAGTAGGAACAAGACAAAAAAGTAGGGAAAAAAGGAAAAATTATGACTGCTTGACAGCCTGCTAAGGTTATATCTGATCAAGAAGGGAATATTGTGAATCCTACATAGACTGCATGAACATACAGGCTGATCTGGATCTTAATTTGATGGGCTTCCCTGCAGTTTGATCAACCAGCGATCAACCAGCATACAAACTTTAACTAGTCTCTACTTTCATATTGTATTTTCTGGTCAAGAGCAGTGTTGATCCTTGTCATCTTGCAGATCTGGATCTATACTATCACATATCAGTGAGTCAGTTCTGTACTAAATGCTTCTAGATTTATATGATTATTCTAGATCAAGTAAGTGAACAGTAAATCACTGTAGTCTGGTCAGTCTCTTAAAAATTTACCCTTTACTCCATATATATGGGTTATATCACATGTGCAAACAGTGTAGGTTTGCAGCAGCCAGCACATTTATGCCTTATGCTCAGGATCCAAACTGTGTGCTTTTTGGTAAAAAAATAAACAAGTAAAAAAGAAACAGTGTAGATCTTGATCAGATGGCATGGCTGTGATGGCTGATCTGAATCAGACATGGGGCGAATTAAATTTTAATGCTAATGCATTAATAATGCATTACTTTTTGTCAGTAATGCAAGGTAATGATTAATGCAACAGATTTAGCATTATTTTAATGCTAATTTAATGCATTACCTATGCCAAAATGCTGTAATGCTTAGCATTATTGAGCATTAATTGGATTTTGTTTACTATTGGATTTTGTTGATTCGTTTTATTAAATTATATTTATATTAACAGTAACCTTTTTATGCAATGATACTCGAAATATTTAATATGTTATAAGTCTATTACATATCTTATTTATAGCAAGAGAAAAAACATTTATATGACAGTTAAGTCTTTTGACATGTGTTTACTATTAGTAAAACAAGATACAGACTATAAGTGAAGTCTTTTCATCAAAATGTTGTTAAGTTTGAACATTTTTTATGATTAAGCAATGAGATATTAAGCTTAGTTGTCTTAAGAAAATCCTAAATTTAAAACAAATCAATAGCCAGTGATCTATAAAGCTCTGTCAACAAATACAGCACTTTTATTTTATTTTAAATTGTTTTAGTGTACACATTCATTGGGACAAGATATTTCCCTCCAATTGTCAAACACTTAAATATTCCTGAAAATGTTACTGATAGAAATTTGAAGTTCAGTGCAAAATACCAAAAATGTTGTTCTGAAATAAAATAGCATGGAAATTAAATTAAACCTTGCAAAAAACTCATACTTTCACAATCAAATGAAGTTATTTTTCTAACCATTTATCCAAATTATACTTACTGAATCAGTGTCATTGTAAAATATTAGAAACTATGTCAGATTTCAGGAAATCAGCATATAATGCAGATGCAGGTGACAAAATGATTTAATTAGATAAGTTGACAGTGTAGCCCTTTGTCAATACAACACTCTAAATGTGTGAAAACAGCAATAAGTCAAAGATAACTAAAGTGTGTAAAAAAGCTTAACCTGTTTTAATCTATATATACTGAGAATAGTTTTGTTGTAAGTTCTTGAGGTGTCACTTTAAATCTTCATTTCAGACTGATACTTTGTATATTATACTTTGGGGTGATTTTTTTGGGAGATGATCCATTTTGTACATATACCGACAGTTGACTTTTTATTTTTTTGTCAGTTCACTTGTAAAATAATGCTTAATTTAATGCATTACTTTTTGAAATAATGTTAATATAATGCATTACTTTCTCAAAATATAGTAATGCTAATTTAATTTAATGCACAAATTTGGCAAATAATGCTAATTTAATGCATTACTTTTAAAAGTAATTCGCCCCATGTCTGATCTGAATGGAGACTGTTTGCTGCATGGGCAAACAGTCTAGATCCAGATCAGCCAGCACATCCGTGCCAACTGATCAGAATCTGCACTTTTTCGCTTTTTTATTTGTTAGGTTATTTGTGACCAAAATGCGACCAGTGCAGAACCTGATTAGACCTGCCGGCACAGATGTGCCAGCTGATCTGGATCTACACTGGGCGTAAATGCATAAAAATGCATATATATGGAGAAATGGGGCATCCACGGAAAGGGTAGCAATAAAAAGTGGCTGCTTAATACTGGTGGCTGTTTAAGAGAGACAAAATAAGAACAACAAGTAAGATTAGGTGGTTGCTGAATGCAGTTGGCGGTCATAACAGGTTCAACTGTATGTTCAAACCTTTCGAAGGACAAAATTCTAATGATATGTAATTCTATATATGCTTACGGTCAAATAATGGTTCTTATGCGATGCACATCTTCTCAATGCTCATTAATATTTCAAGAATTATTAAGTTTCCTTTTGCAGTTTTAGAAATATACTGTTGACAGTAGTTTAGATAAAAATATTAGGGACATAATTCTGTAAAAACACAAAGTTTTGAGTGATGATTCCTGTGCACTTCGCGTCTTCAAATTGCCCTAAATATTTCAATTATTAACACCTATAATTTTCCGTTCACATGTACAAAGATATTCTCCAGAAAAGCTTTCTAAATTAAAGCTGAAATTGAGCACATTTTGCCCCACCCCACCCCACCCACAACTCCTCTTTCCATAACTGTCAAAATAAAAACAAGATGGATTGTTAAGCATGTTTCATAAACTGCGGGACATATTTTTATGACTGATCATTTGTAACTTCGAGGGGAACAGTTTAGATCCAGATCAGCCAACACATCTGTGCTGTCTGATCAGGATCTGAACTTTTTGCTTTTTGATTAATATGTTATTTCTGACCAAAATGAGACCAGGGCAGATCCTGATCAGATGGCACAGATGTGCCGGCTAATCTGGATCTACACTGGTCGCACAAGCATAAAAATGCATATATATAGAGAGGAAAGTGTTTAACTAGACCATATGATCAATTTCTATTTCGAGATACTGTGACCATCAAGCTATCCAGGTCCCTAGAAAGTAATATACCGGTACATATATTCTTTATGTCTGATATATTTTGTCCTGGAAAGACACTGAAAAGCAGTGACTAGATGCTACCCCAAACTTCTTAAGAAGCATTATTATGGATGGTAATACATGTAGTAGTATATGTTCCAGGCAACAAAAGAGTAGTCCAATTTTCTTTATGAGATTTAATTAAATGGATTCAGAAGCAAGTTAATGGGCAAACAAACTGAAATTTGTGTTACAAGAAACTTCTTTTATTTGCAACAAAAAGTTTTAAAAATATAGTTTACTGAGCAAAAATAAATAGTACATTGTATCTACTTTCAATTATTATATTCTCATTATGGTATTCTCATTCAATGAGAACATTTGAATAGTGTTTGATTACTTAATTTTAGCTGTTTTAAGTTTGATTGATGACTAACATGATCCTTCACTCCAAGAACTGAGCAACTGTCTTCCGAAAATCAATTATAAAGAATTTCAATTCACTACAGTAAAAGGGAGGTAAATGTGAATTGCTGGAACTTCTAGCACAGTTTTTAGGACTAGATTAGGTCAGACGACAGTAATTAGAAAAGCCTGTCGCGGATTGGACAATTTTGTCTAGGGACAATTCGGGCTTATTTTATTTTCGAGACTCATTGGATAAACCTATAGAGAATAAAAATACGGTAAATATTTGTTTTCAAAAAGGTAAAATGACTTTAAAGCAGCATTGCTTCAATTTAACCCGCTCTTGTATGAAATATTACATGTATTTGGAACTATAAGCACAAATTTGCAGCATTAGTTTGGGATTATAAAATTTTAATTCACTAAAATAAATTTGGTCAGCGCGACTAAAAGTGAAAGTAGTCTTTAAAAATAGATGCTAAATATAGCTACATTATATTTAGCTTCTTAAAAGTTTGTTAACTATAATTCAACAATATCATTGAAAATCCTGTCTATAAGAAAGAATTTGATCAGACCTTTTGTGTTCTGTTAGGGTTTATATATTTGAGTCTATATGGACAAATATGATTTTTCCATAGTGTATTCTTACTTAAGTTAAGGGCTGGGGCTTTCATAATTAATAAAAAATTTTTTTTCTTTCTCTCTCTCTCTCTCTGTTTGCTGAATTAAAGCAGGATTTTTATACCAGGATTATTTGTTTGTCAGCTCTGCTATATGGGTTCACAGGGTAAGAACATTATACAAAAAAGCATCATGGAAAAATTCTCTAGTTTATTCTTAAAAGATAGTAGCTTTCCAGCAGGCGACTTCTCTTACATGTATGACATGATATTATCCTTGTTATTAATATGTTTAATTCAGTCACTGTAATTTTTCAATAGGTCTTTCTTAATTCTTACATATAGAATGGCTGTGTAAATTTAATTTTGATGTGTATGTGATGTCTTATCCTTGTCTGTACATATATGAGACTATATTAATAGATTTAAAATAATATTTTTCTTTAAAATTCTGCTGAATAAAACCTCCTTTTTTAAATCAGTTATGAATCATTAGAAATGTTCTTTTGTTTTCAACTTTCCTCTGGCTTAAAAAATCATTTCAAAGCACTTACTGAAGTTGTCAGAACCAAATAAACTTGTTTCTTAAAACAACCTTTGGAACATTAAATAGTATATTTAATTCCAAGTCAGTTCCTTAAAACAACACTGCTACCCTCAATTAGCACATCTTTAGTCTCTTACAAAGTGAACTTCTTATCTTCAAAAGGACCCCAGCTGATAAGACCTGTGTCTTACTGATAAGATTATGTAACATGGTCATAAAACACAAGGCACTTTACTATATTAGCATAACATGAAAACTGAGCAGTGATTGGTTGAAAATACTTTGATGGGTGTGTTTAGAGGAATATTATTATGCTAAACAATGAATACATTCCTAAAAGGGAGTAATTATGCAAATTAGTTAAGTTGCTGTTAATGAACTTAAATCAGATACCGTTTCATGCTAGAATGTATTAGTTTTTCAAAAATGATCTGTTTAATGACAACATGGACTTTTATTTTCAATCCCAAGTCTTATGTTTAAACCTGGGTTAGAATCTTACATTGTAACCCAGTTTAAACCTTTTTCATGAACAACACAAAGGCATATTAATAGCAAATTAAATCCATTATCTGTATCAGACCCTTAGATTTGAGAATAACTGCAAATTATTGCCTGCAATTTATTTTGAAAAGTGATATGTTATACAGCTTCGTATTTTGTGCAGCTTAAAATAAACAACAATATTTTCATAGTATGTGACAAATATGCATATCAGAGCTACAGATCAAGTGTTGATGCAAGGGTTTGGAGGTTTAGGGTATTTTACCAAAGTGAAACAGTACTACAATAATTACAACTGTTCCTTCATAATAATTTTTAGAACATGATATGACAACTATTACTATAGAGTCAAAGCTTAAATGTCTTGTAGGGCTTTACATTTGTTAAGTAAATGTGAAAATAGATGAGCTCTTTATCACCCTTTTTTGAAAATTCATTCTGTCACATCTTTTTCTCTGATATAGTCTACATAATATGCATCAAGTATAGATCCAGGGACCAGCTCAACCATGTTTGTTCAGCTGGTATATATGACATGGATCTAAACTGGTCTCTTCTAGTTCAGAAATGAAGTAATAAATCTAAAAGTAACTGGTGTAGATCCTGATCAGACTACATGGGTGCGAAGGCAGACCAGGCACTACACTAGGGCTGTTTAAAAAAAAATTACTGGAAAAGTGAAAATATAGTGAAAATTAAAAGTTCATAAAAATTCCAAACTTGTTATTCTGTATTTTTGCTTATTAAACTGAGTACAGAACTGAAAAGATTTTTGAAATCAGTCAACTGGTTGCTAAGATGTTGTCATTTGAAAAAAATGGCAAGTGAAGTGAAAAAAATGTTAAGAATATAATTTTAAGGTCATATAAAGTCAAAACTGGTTGCTCCATAATTATGTTCGTACAGTCTTTACAGTGATCAAAATCAATCAAGTAATACTCATATGTGGCTGAATAAAAATTTTATGGAGCTTTATTGACAAATAATAAATAATAAATAAATCACAAGAATTTTAATTTATAGATAGATAGATTTATTTCGGCATAGGAAACATACAATGGTTTACATTATTTTTTTACACATGTGAACAATAAAAATAAATATTACCAACAAATAACAATCATATAAAATGTTTAGAAGCAGAGATAACCATGGAATGCTTCAAATACCAAGGATAACGCAATAAAGTGCAAGCACTTATTTCCATTGCGGTCTTTTATGTGCTTAAAATACAATTATTACTTTCTGAAAGAACTTTAAAAATTTTAGCCTTAGCAACTACAATGACCTAAGGCTTGAAAGGCTTGAGGTGTAATTTCTTTGGGTGATCCTCATCCAAAAAAGTTCAAACCATACCTAAAGGTCTCTTATGGAAGGGCTGCATGGATTTTAGGTCTACATATAAAAATTCTTTAATTTTTATATTTTAAACTGTTAAAAGATTAGCGATGAGAAACCTGGTATAACTTTGGGAAACCGGCTGGTGACTAATGAAATAGAAGCCGGAATGGTTACCCAGTAACCTGAAAACATCAATGCAAATTTCCTACAATAAATAAGAAGTTATACTAAATATGGGGACAGGTTACCTCGGGTTACCTGCTGGTTACCAAAGAAATAGAAGGGTTACCCAGTAACCAAAAAACATCAATGCAAATTTCCTACAATAAATAAGAAGTTATACTTAATATGGGGACAGGTTACCTCTGGTTACCTGCTGGTTACCAAAGAAATAGAAGGGTTAACCAGTAACCAGAAAACATCTATGCAAATTTCCTACAATAAATAAGAAGTTATACTTAATATGGGGAAAGGTTACCTCTGGTTACCTGCTGGTTACCAAAGAAATAGAAGGGTTACCCAGTAACCTGAAAACATCAATGCAAAATTTTCTACAAAAAATAAGAAGTTCTAGTAAAGATTGGGTCAGGTTACCTCGGGTTACCTTCTGGTTACCAAAGAAATAGAAGGGTTACCCAGTAACCAGAAAACATCAATGCAAATTTTCTACAATAAATAAGAAGTTCTAGTAAAGATAGGGGACAGGTTACCCCGGGTTACCTGCTGGTTACCAAAGAAATAGAAGGGTTACCAGGTTACCAGAAAACATCAATGCAAATTTTCTACAAAAAATAATAAGTTATACTTAATATGGGGACAGGTTACCTCTGGTTACCTGCTGGTTACCAAAGAAATAGAAGAGTTACCCAGTAACCAGAAAACATCAATGAAAATTTCCTACAATAAATAAGAAGTTATACTTAAGATGGGTACAGGTTACCTGCTGGTTACCAAAGAAATATAAGGGTTACCCAGTAACCAGAAAACATCAATGCAAATTTTCTATAATAAATAAGAAGTTCCAGTAAAGTTTTGGTCGGGTTACCTCTGGTTACCTGCTGGTTACCAAAGAAATAGAAGGGTTACCCAGTAACCAGAAAACATCAATGCAAATTTCCTACAATAAATATGAAGTTATACTTAAGATGGGGCCGGGTTACCTCGAGTTACCTGCTGGTTACCAAAGAAATAGAAGGGTTACCCAGTAACCAGAAAACATCAATGCAAATTTTCTACAATAAATAAGAAGTTCTAGTAAAGATTTGGTCGGGTTACCTCTGGTTACCTTCTGGTTACCAAAGAAATAGAATGGTTACCCAGTAACCAGAAAACATCAATGCAAATTTCATACAAAAAATAAGAAGTTATACTTTAGATGGGGACAGGTTACTTCTGGTTACCTGCTGGTTACCAAAGACAAAGAAGGGTTACCTGGTAACCAAAAAAAAAACAGGATCATTTTTTTCTTTTTTTAAGGATTGATAGCTGAATTCTTCCATTAATTGTTTTTTAGTATAATGGTCCCCAAATTTTCAGTTACCAGGTAACCGCTCTTTGTTTTTGGTAACCAATGGGTAACCCAAGGTGACTTGCATTTGTATTACTTGAAAAAGATTGAGAGATTGATATGTTTATTATTAAATAGCTGGTTACCAAAGACATAGAACAAGTTACCCCGGTTACCAAAGACATATAGTGGTTACAAATACGCTATTTTGTGCAGAGGTGCACTTTCTTGGCCATATATGATGTTGGATGGTCGAAACATTCGGCTGTTTTTCCTAAATATCTGTATTTCGGACAGTTATATTTTCGGATTTTAACCTAAAACGGCAGGGAAATCCCTCAAAATCCATATAGAGCGTCGGAAATGTCTTTTTGAGTTGAATTGTCTTTTGGGGCCAATATGTCTAGAGTTGACTTGACCTTTGGGGCCTAAATGTCTTTAAGTAAGAAATGTCTTTAGGGGCTGAAATGTCGTCTTTTGCTTTAAATTGTCTTGAGGGGCAGACAAGTTTTTGTGGTTGAATTGTCTTTTGGGTCCTTATTGTCATTTAATATATGTTTGATCAGAGACCTATATATATAAATAGATTCTCATCTCTCTATTACTGATATATAAAATCTCTTTTTTTTTGACGTGGATTCGACAAATCTCGTCACGTGACCAAGCGTTGCATTCTGTTTTTATAATCCGCCATATTGTTTCCGAATTTTGTGAGCGAGAATTATGTATTGAGTGGATTTTAATCGTTTTCACACCATTTTCAATCTTTTTTTAAAATTAATGGTCCCGATGGTCCCTGTTATCGATAAAGTGTCCGCTGCAGAGTAGTTTGTGCTCGTTCCATTTAAATGTTTTCATCACAGTTTTGCACCTCTGAATCCACACTCGTTTCAACCGTTTGTTTTGAGGAAACCTGTGCAGTGAGATAGTCCTGCCATTTAATACTTGGCCACGATAAACTCCGCTACACACACAACAATATTTCAATGAGTTCTTCTTCTTTTTGAAATAGAATTGCATTTATTACATAGGGGGATTTGGAATAGGTTTAGAATTTGTAGTTTGCTTTACCTGTTTTTTTTTATTTTGAATGTATAAGTTTTAATATAATATTTAATAATGTCAAAATATACAACAAACACAATATTTAATTTATTGATAAGAACATTTTTTTTCTAGATGGACATTGCAAATAAACATTGTGATGTATGTGTGTTGATCAAAATAATTTTAACAACATAGGTTTTATTCAGTGTTGGTAAATTCATGGGTAGATTTCAGTATCTGTTTTAAATTCATTGATCTATAAAAATATTGAATATCAAAACTTGAAGTGCGGAAATGTGTTACTTTGAATGTTATACAACATCGTTAGTGTAATAAAACTGTCGAATATTTTGGCTTTAACCTTAACTTGTAATTGATGCAGTGTAAATAAGCAGAAACTATATTCAATCAAGCATAAACAATCGTAACAAATACATTTGTAACAGTAAACAATAAATGAAAGCAAACTGAATAAATGTACAACAAGACATGTTTAATAGAGCACTGATTTGTTCATTACCAAAGTCAATGTGGTAAAATTGGTAAAAGATTTTTTGTGAAAATAATAAATAAAAAATGGGCTCATTAGGTTAAAAAAAATTTGTTAAAAAAAATGTTACAATTTTCCAGGTGTTGGTATGGATGAGTCCGAAGACAAAGATTTCTTGAAGCCGTTGGAGGGCAGTTGTAGCGAAACAGAATCCTCTCTGACCATGCTCACAGCTGCGACTAGCAGCGATGTCAACTCCTACATGAACCTGGGGTCTCTAGGTGATATGTCTGATACACTGACAGTGTCAGAGGCTGAAGATAACACTGATCAACAGATTAAAGTGGATGGTAAGTTTGTGTAATATGCTTGTAAATACATCCCACATGTTAAAAGATTAGGTGAGGTTGAGATTGCAGGGCTTTTCATCAGAAAATTGGGAAGAGGACCTCGTCTTTCATATTGGGAAATTTATGCACAATTATATTTTACTTTGCAAAAAAAGTAATTGAAAATGGGTACTAGTTTATAAATTTGAATAGTAATATGTGTTTTCAACTTGAATTTAATTTTTTAACAGCACTCAATTAATAAATATATAATGAAAGAACATTGCTTACCAAAAAAATAAAACACCTATCCCAAAACAGGAAGTAAATGACACAAAATGCTTACAAGGCCACACATTTGATTTCAGTCAAAACTAGTACAAAAATATGAAAAGAATATGCTTAATTAGGCAGTTACTTACAGTCAGTTGTAAACCTCAGTATAAAATAAATTATGACAGAATGGCAACCTAATCAGCATCAAGTAGCTAAGTTTTACACACAAGTTATCAATATCTTCTGATCATTGAGACAACACTGAAGTCTGAAGCCCATAGAAACTAAATTACCTGGTCTTACAAATTATTATAAATTTATCAAACTATTATCCATAACATACACAGGTATTTTAATCGTTCTGTTGTTTTTTTTATCTCAAATACTTTATCCACATAAATACACTAGTATTGTAAGCACCAAAGCTTTACAGGAGCAAATCATGTGCATAAGTAATGCCTAAATTAAAATCGATTTCATACACAAAATCATAATTGCATTTGGTTTTTTGAAGAAGAAAAAGCACATCTGGTTGCTCATAATTTTCTTTTGAATTACATCTCCTTACACACCTCTTCTATATCTATCAGCAATGTAGCAATGTTAATTTCTTTAATATTTAAAAAAGAACAAAATTCTTTTATATAATTTTATCATTTGCCAACATCAGTAATGAACTGGGAACTCCACCTTAGAAAATGATGACGCCTGGAACTGATACATTTTGTTTGCCTGGGAATGATAATAAAGTTCATAATGAAAAGTGCTGATCTCTGGTCCATGTTACTAGACTGAGTGTGAATAAAACATTTAATCTTACAAGGGCTGAAGATGCAGGTAGATTGCAACAAAATAATTAATGAACTACATAACTTGTCATATTTATTGCTCACAGTCTTGGAGATTTCAGACTATGAGGCCATGAGGTTTGGTAAAAATACATTTATTTTTATCTTTCAGTCAGAGATTTGGCACGTACGCTTACTTTCAATTCCACAACAGTTTTTACAGTTTGGAAATGGGGACAATAGCTTTCTCATAAAGAAAATTCATCCTGAAACAAGTGAAACTGGAAACAGTTATATGTTTGTCCTAAGTTAGAAAATATTGTGGTCTTTGTCACAGTGTTAATTTTTAGCCAGTTTGGCCAGTCTCAAATCTCAAGCATCTGATTGGTTGAAATGGAGACAAGTCTTCATTTTAACCAATCAAAAGTCTCGACTCTCAAGCATCTGATTTGTTGAATGGAGACTAAGTCTCCATTTTGACCAATCAGATGCTTAAGATATGAGAATGGTTTCCCGTCTCAGTTTTATGATCTTAGACAATAATTGCTGTTGAATGGGAACTCATTTATTGATGATTTTAGAAACCTTTAACCCTTTATTCCATAAATACACATTTTTACGGTGTGCGACCAGTGTAGATCCATATCAGCCAGCACATCTGTGGTGTCTGATCTGGATCTGCACTGGTTTCATTTTAGTAAGAAATAACCAAGATGAATCTTAAAGCCAAGTGTAGATCCTGATCAGATGGCTTGAATGTGCTGGCTGATCTGGATCTTCAATGTTTGCTCATGCAATAAAGGTGTATCCATCTTGTAAAGGGTTAAGAAATTGCAAAAGGTAATTTGTTTACTTGTTTCTTTACAGGGGTTTTATCCAGCACATCATCGAATCTTCTTCCAGAAAATTTGGTGTTGGTGGAAACTTCCAAAGGGTAAGGTGAAGGTTTATTTCATAAAACAACATTTGTTTAGTTATAGTTAGTGCATATATAAGTGAAGTTTTAATAATTAAGAAACACTAAGGGAACATAGCTTAGCGAAGTTACAGTGGTTTCTTACCGGGAAATTGTTTATACTTCACTAAATATACACTAAATAACTTGAGTGATCACCACAATTTAACCTAAAAACTCTCAGACATGATTTCATTATATTAGGAATATTCAGTATGTTACAGACACTGAATAATTAAATGGTTGGAGCATGTAGTTTTAAAAGATAAGAGGTGCAGAATATTTGAGATACTGGCTCAGTAATTGGATGAAAAAAATATGGTGAACACTAGTTGATGTTAAGGGCTTACCACACTCCTCCCAATCACATTCATCAATTAAAAGAAAATAATCAAAATCTCAATAATGGCAAAATGCCGTTCAATGAAACATGCTTGGGAGGACTGTGGTAAGCCCTTAAAACTATTATGTCAGTGTGAAATCAATAAATTAAGGATAAGATTGTGAATTTTACTTTTAAATGTGAAATAAAAGTATTATACACTGGTCACAAATGTGTTGTTAGCTATGCTTAACCCTTTACTCCATAGACACACCTTTATTGCACGGGCAAACATTGTAGATACAGATCATCTGTGACATTTGGTGAGGATCAGCACTGTTTGCTTCTATGTCAGAAATAGCCTTGTGGATGTAAATTGGAACAGTGCAGATTCTCATCAGACTGCAAGGATGTGCCGGCTGATCTGGAACTACACTGTTCACACATGCGAAAAAAAACATACTACATGTATTTATATATGGAGTAAAGGGTTAACATTCTTAGATTGACTTGTGATGCAACTTCTTTGTTTGTTTCAGCTTGGTTCTCTCTGTGACCAACCTGGATGGAATCAGCTTTAGTACCAGCTTCATAACATCAGGGGCAGATAATCATGGCCAGACTGTTATCTCCTCAAGTCTGCCATGTAAGTGTGATAAGAGAACATATATATTTTTGACAGCTGTATTAAAACTGAATGTATCGGCACTTTAATCTATTACTCCAGATATAATCATTTTAACACATATGTGAACAGTGTAGATCCAGATTACACTTTCGTTTCATCTGATCAGGATCTGCACTGTTTGCTTTTTGGTCAGAAAAATAATGTAATAAATAAATTATGAACAGTGCAGATCCTGATCAGATGGCACGGATCTGCTGGCTGACCTGGATATGCACTAACCCATGCCATAATCATGATAATGGCTTATAAATATAGAGCTTTGGTAAAGCATGTTGGTCACTTTTTGGATGAGAAAATATCTCTAGGATTACTTTTGCACTAAGGTTACTGTTGCACAGTGGTTCTTCGTAACTGGAACTCTGTAATTCAATTGATAATTGCTCCTTTTAATGTAAATTGTTTTATGAAGACAAATGGTTTCTATTTTTCTGAATGGCCTACTGTCAGTTATTTTTACTACGGCAAGCTCTTTTATTATGTAAACAATTTTTACGTTGTTCAGATGACTTGTTAGTTCTTGATGGGTTTTTTGTCTGGGGTAAAACTCATAATCATTATTAACATGTTATCAGGTTACAAAAAATATTTGCCTTTACGGCCATGCGCTTTCTTACAGCAACTATACCAGTGTTTTCCCAGCTGGTTGAAGGATCAGAGGACTCCCATGTCACCATGTACGGCACAGTGGGTGAAGGCAACGTGCTGATCCCGGCTAACATCTTCCAGGATGCAGACTCTACCACAGAACTACAGGCCACAGTGACAGTTCCTGACAGTAATTCTACTGCAGAACCTCAGGTAAATACAGTCAAACCTGCCTTAGCAGCCACCTGCATTCAGCAACCACCTGGCTTAAACAGCCAGTTTGAATATGTCCTTATCTGAAATTTTGTACTAATTTTTACCTGCCTTAAACAGCCACTAGTGTTAAGTAGCCAATTTTTGTGACTTCCTTGGGTCACTGCTTAACAACAGTTTGACTTTCAAATCAAACTAGTCAGTTTTTAGCTCACCTGTCATGTAGTGACAAGGTGAGCTTTTGTGATCACAATTTGTCCGTCGTCCGTCCGTCGTCCGTCCGTAAATTTTTACTTTAAACGACATCTCCTCTTAAACCCCTGGGCCAAAGTTGATGAAACTTGCCACGGATGTTCCTTGCATGAAGCTCTTCCAAATTTGTTCAAAGAAATTAATTCCATGCAGAACTCTGGTTGCCATGGCATCCTAAAGGAAAAACTTTAAAAATCTTCTTATCTGAAACCACAAGGCCTAGAGCTTAGCTATTTGGCATTTAGCACCCTCTAGTGGAAATCTACAAAGTTTGTTCAAATTATTTCCCTGGGGTCAAAATTGGCCCCGCCCCAGGGGTCACTTCATTTTACATAGACTTATATAGGAAATCTTTAAAAATCTTCTTCTCACAAACCACAATGCGTACAGCTTAGACATTTGGTAAGTAGCATTGTCTAATGGATGTCTACTAAATTTGTTCAAATTATGTCCCCTGGGCCAAAATCAACTACGCCCTAGGGTTCTCTTTGTTTACATATAGTTATATAGGAAAAACATGAAAATCTTCTTCTTTAAAACCACAAGGCCTTGAGCCTTAATATTTGATATACAGCATCATCTAGTGGTCCTCTACCAAAATTGTTCAAACTATTCCCCTGGGGTCAAAAATGGCCCCACCCCAGGGGTCACTTGTTTTACATAGACTTATATAGGGAAAACTTAAAAAAATCTTCTTCTCTAAAACCACAAGGCCTAGAACCTTGGTATTTGGTAGGTGTCATCATGTAGTGGTCCTCAACAAAAGTTGTTCAAATTATTCTCCTGGGGTTGAAAATGGCTCCGCCCCGGGGGTCACTAGTTTTATTGCATAGTGTTATATAGTAAATCTTTAAAAATCGTCTTCTCTGAAACCGTAAGGCCTAGAGCTTAGATATTTGGTATAGAGCATCATCTAGGTACATTTTCTCCACAAAAGCAGCTTAATTTTTTTTAAAATTTTTGACTTGATTTTACCAAACTTGCACACAACTCCTGCAACCATTGAGCAGTTGTTGACAGGTGAGCGACCCAGGGTCCCATGGACCCTCTTGTTAAACCCTTTACTCCATATATACGGGTTTTATGGCATGGACGAAAGTGTAGATGCAGCACAGCTGGCACATGTGTTCCATCTGATCTGGATCCACACTAATTGCTTAGATCAACAATACAGTAGAATTCGCTTATTTGAATAGTCTATTTGTCAGGATCCTTGATTCAATTAACCGGAGTATCATAATATACGGAGCTTACAAATTCTCAGTTTCGTCAGTGATGGGTGGGGTAATGCGCTCAGTAATGTATCTGTATTATCATGTTCAATAAAATCCGGTTTGAAAATAACCAATACTCTGTAAATGCGCTGTTTATACGTTTGATTCTTTGTGCCGTTTAAAAAATTTTCCGTTTTGCCAACATAGTCGACTCATTTTCTTTCGTCACTTTTCGTTCCGAAATTCATTATACTTTATCCGATTACTATACCACTATCTTCTTCTTTGTGAAAAGTTATTATCTCCCTTGGGGGGCCAAAATGTTGTGTATACGTTATTATAAAACCCTACCTAAATTAAGATTCGTTTGCATGATCTAATTAACGTTCGAATTATCGAGCAAGTATGGTAAAGTTTATTTGTTATTTGCATATATTTCTCAAAAAAGAACAGATATTTTTCTGTTTCTTTCGTTTTAAGATTAATCTGTTTTTATTCAGGAATTTCCCGGTTTCCTTAACACGTGATCATCTTATGAACGCTCTCAATGCGGGGAAACCCGTTTTGTGACGTCATTGCTATAAATGTATACTGTAAACACAATTATTTGTGCCAGTAAACGGAAGTCTAATGTAACACAGGTGATAAACAATGACGGATTTATCGAGTTTACCAATAATGTACATTGCCTTGGGGCAGAATTGGGTGAATTTCAAGTAGGATTAGCGTCGTAAAGCGTTGTAAGGTGGGAAAGTGCTATCTTAATAAACGAAATGCACACGGTGGCCTATTCAAATAAAGAGATATTTTATCATAGAAATAGATAGAAATGGTTTTGTGTTTTAATATTCTACTATATTAAGCGAAATTTTCAAATAACCGCCATTCAGTTAAGTGGAATGTACTGTATTCCAATAACTTTAAACGTGTAGATCCTGAACAGAGGGCATGGATGAACAGGGTGATCTGGATCTATACTGTTTGCTCCTATGATAAAACCCATATATATGGAATAAAACGTTAAAAAAAGTTTGTCAAAAACCAAGCCTAGTATCTATATTTTTGTTGTTTAAGTTTAAAGACCGGACTATAGATCTGCAACTTTGTCAGTTAAGTAATGACATCAATATTTCTGCTGATGGCGCCGATTTCCACTATAGCAGGCGGCATTGCTTATGATGCATTTTGCAGTAAAATGATGAAATATGGTCAAAATGTGTGTACAAGTCATCTATTAGTTTAGAATAAAATAGAAGATTATTGTAATTTCTTTAAAAATTTATTTAATAACAACTATAACTAGAAAACATTATAAAATACAATCAAATTGTCATTTTTCTGTGATGTGTCCCAATTTCTGCACAAAAAATTTGTACCCATAGAAATTATAATACCATGGTATTTGATCTATTTTAGAAAAGGAAAGGGTTAGGTGGCTGGCCAAAGGGACGCAAGAGGAAGCCCCCAAGACCAGAGGTCACTGTACCCAGAAAACCTATGACAGGGTATGTACCATTTATAATTATACATGTATAAGAAACACCATGCGAAAAACATGTTTCATTATCTATGGATAAATGTAGATCCTGATCAGATTGCAGGATTGTGGAAAGGATCTGAATTGTTCTGTAGATAAATAAAGAATACTAAAGACTTCTATGGCAAACATTGCAGACCCTCAGCAGTCTAGATGGATATACAAGCTTATCTGGGTCTACAATGGTCACACAGCTGTGCATTTGAACAACACATAACAATCTACTAGAGATTTTTTTAGCATGGAACAGCAGGCCCCCCTCACCCTTCACTCAGTCTGCAATGGACATTAGGATTTTCAGTAATCCATAATACATGACGCAATGTGCAGCATTCCTGATATATGTCATCATTCTTTGATAAATGCCAAATTCACCAACAAACTATAATAAATAGCTATTTTACCCTTTTGCGAATGTGATATGACTTTAATCCCTTGAGTGACCAGTGTATGAGGGGCAGACAGAATATAACTAATATAGTCTACATATGGACATAATATCTTTTAAAAGAGTGAAGCTACAATGTAGGACCTTGAAATTTTGCCAATTTTTATTGCCTGTATTCAAAACAGTTTTGTGAATGTTGATTGTCCTCTCCATTGATACCAAATTTATGAGTATGCAGTAAATCAATAGAGATATTGTAGTTTTTGTAAACCAGATAAGACTTTAGTTTATTAGCATATTATTTCTATTCCTTGTGAGTGATCTATGTTAGAATCTTATGCTGTGTTACATAACATACAAAACAAGTATTAACAAATAAAAACAGCAGAACATTTTACAGTTTTCACTCACTTTTACACTTTTGAATGGTTGTCCTTTATAAGAAACTGTTAAATTTCACACTGCATTCAAATTTGAATTTTAGAGTTCATCTAGATTGTTACTGTGTATACTCCATGCTGTAGGCCTATGTTGATATATTTCCTGCACATTGATGGTTTTAACAGGTTCTGCAAAATAAAACTTAAGACATTCTAAACTGTCAAACCTCTTCATCTCCTTGCACTGAATTTATGATAACAGTAATCTATTTCATTATGATTTAGAATCAAATTGTATTTTTTACAGCTGCACTGCTCTATGTTCCTCCAATAAATGAACTTCTGGTAGTTTTTTTCCAAAGCAATGCACATTTCAGATTAAAGTAATCTATCTTTTAGGAATGTAACAGACATTGGCCATTACTGTAGTATTTTGTTTCGCTTTGGTTTAATTTTTTGCATATTTCGCACTCGGGCCAGTGCACGCATTTAAAACCTCAGTCTACTTATGTGTAGCTTAGCAGCGTTGTTTGTTGGTCGGACTTTCAGGGAATCTTCGTAGCAGTCTAAAGCCTCTGTATGTTTGTTCTCTTGTTGATAACACTGTCCTAGAAGATTCAGAGCTGTTTCTTTGTGCCATAGGTATGTTGTTGTGGAAATGCATTTGCCAAGGTTTTTTAATGCTTGTTGCTGCTTGTCTAATTCCTTGAGATTGCCATATGTCTTGTACTGCAGAAAGTAGAGATAAGGGAGAGAATCCACCACTGCCCAGTCCATCCAGTAGTCTTCCTCACCCTTCCTGTCTGTCTGGTCCTCTGGTGTAGATCTATACATCTCGTACCTTAGCTCTTCTGGTTGACAGTGTACTTCATCTGGAGTGAATTTGACACAAAATGCTACAGTATGTGGGATTGCCAGTTCATTGTGTTTGTTTGCCAAGTCCTCAAATCTTGCTGAATTTTCGCCTTTTACATTTTCACAGCAACCACATACAGGTAGTATTAAACTAGGATCATATTCCTTCTCTATTGATCGTAGAATGATTTCTGTTCTAATAAAATCGCCAACACAGTAGTGCACAGATGCCAGCTTCAATCTGCTGGATGCTACATCAGAATTCAGTCCCTGTTGGAGCAATGTGAGAGCCTCAGCTGATACAGAATGATCCCGATTTATGTCTTTTGATGCTATCACAGATCCTTGTGAGGAGAAGATCAGTGGTGTCAGCAGGCGAGATGCTGCTTGTTCTAGGTTATCTCCATGATGGTTGAGCTGTACTAATGTATCTGCAACAACTTTGAAGCTTGTCTGCCCTAATAGTATTGAATGAAGAAGTGTACTGTGCTGAAAACTTAAATTGTCTGCCAATTTAAAATTCAAGTCACCTGCAATATATCCACTTTGATCATGTGGATTGTTTCTCAGCTCAGTGTTTAGCTGAGTTTGCAGTCTATGGCCTATGTCATCTATCTCTACATCAAGGAATACACGTATATGTTTTTCATATATGGATTGTATTTTTTCCAACAACCATCTTTTGACTTCAGGTGTAAATTTGTGTGCCATTAAGTTATTTCCATGTATTATAAAATGCGGACAGTGTTCTTCTAATATACATTGATGTAACTGAAGAAGAAAAAATCTGAACACAGAAAGTAAGTTTTGTGGAAGCCATGTGCTAGGATGGAACTTTCCTTGGTAACTTAATAATATATTTTTACACATAAAGCTTGAAAGTGCTTTTTCTTGTGGATGTTTAAGATATTTTTTCAATAACAATTTAAACATAATATAACATTGTACTTGTATGGTGTTCAGGCTTAACATGAGGCATCTCTCCGCGTGGGAGGTTGATATTCTCCATTCTGTCTGACTATCCTTTGTACCGACTGGAACAACATAACAAGGATTGGATTCTATATATTTCTTCATATCTTGTGATAGGTTACCTTGTTGTGTTTGTTGTTGAAGCCAAGTGCTTAAGACTTCTGGTAATGTTTTTAATCGGAAAGCAACAACAATATCAAGATCTGCCCATCCTTTTCGTTGATATGTTCCCGCAGGGCCATTTTTACCTTGTAAATAAAATTTGCTCATGCGAGTGTTTTTCAGTAGCACTTTGTCTCCCCTGTATTTGACATGATGCTCATCATGTACTTCAGTGACTGCAGTAGGCACATTACTATTTAGCAGCTGTAGCATACAGTATCCTGGCGGAGTGGTCTCCTCCTGAATCATGAGTAGATTGTTGAGTCCTGGCTCCCATTCCTCCCTATTCTGTATCACAATGGTTTCATTGGTACAAATAAGGTTATCATAGTCAGAGTGTAGTCCTAGTGTTGTGGTGCCCTCTGTCCGGCTACCGAACATATGCTTAGTCATGTTCATACCTTGCGCTTTGTATGCGATATTGTCCATAGTCTCTTTCAGTAGCCCTGCTCTCCTTCTCTTGGGGACCATCCTCTCATTAACACCAATCTCCTCCAGCACACTAGACAACTTCATGGAGATGTTGGGATGAAACTCTGGTACATGCAACATGTCCTGAATAGAAAAGTAATCATTTTCATTTGACAAGAGTAGGTAAACAACAGTAATATTATAAATTTGACAACAGACAACAAATGAAGAGCTTATTAAAAGATAGAGACATTATAACAGATTCTGGATAAGTAAACAATTGATACTCTGTTTATACATAATTATCATCTTATTGCTTATATGGGCAAATTGAATATCTTCTCAAGCGAGTATTTCTCATGAAAAGAACATTACGATACATGTATCAATAGGTTAACACCAGTTATTGCAGAATATTTGCCAATGATACTACATGTATATCGCCATATTTTCAAATACTGATGCTTGTTATAATAAATGAAACCTACGTAAAACGATTTAATTTGAACAATGTTGTTATTCAATCTGTTTATATATTAATCTGAAGTTTATTTCTATTCACAAAATGTTATATACCTTCAATGAAGTTGATCTAGTTCAGTGTTTTGCATGTTATTTTATCAGTTTACAAATAATTACAATACATGACATGTTTATTGCAATACATGTATGTGAGTGAAATATCGCAATATATCGTTACTGTTCCTGGTAATATCCATCCTTAGATATCAAATATAAAGCTGTTTGCTGCTAATATATATATTTAACCAGTTTGTCACGTGAATGTCTAGTTAGCGTTAAAATACCATTAGTTACTATAATTCTTCAAATAGTAAACTTACAAAATTTATTATAGAAAATTGGTGGCTCGTTATTTTTATAAGTAATAAATATAATTGAAAGAGCTTACCTTGGCTGAGTAACTTCTTAATTTAAAGTTTTTAAAATATTTGTCCATATTAATTCTTTCTGGTTTTATGTAAATGGGTTAACTGATAACATTTGTGATCTTTAAGTGTAAATATCTTATCTTCCAGGCCAAGGAATACTGCAAATTTATTCATTTTTGATACAGTATAGTATAGTCATGTCTAAAACAGATCAATGCCTGGAATTAGAACTGGTTATTGTAGGAAGACATGAATATATTATATTATACTGTACCAGATACTGTATCAAAAATGAATAAATTTGCAGTTTTTACTGAGTATATGACATTTTATTTTGACATTTGGCATATTTTAGTCAACTATCACGTTTAACTCCTTATATTTTGTTTACTTCAAGATGAAATGTTTCAACTAGGGATGGGAACAGATACCTAAATCACTATTCGGATAACAGTATCCGGTATCTGGATACTATCCGAAAAAACGTATCATTTTATTGACCACAGAAAATGTTGCTCATTTAACATTTTCACATTTAAAATGCAGTTCATTTGAATCCTCGACCAGCCGACTGGGGTATCACAGAAACAAAATATAAGTGAAAATTTGGTCCAAACTACTACATTTTTAAGTAAAAAAAATTGAGCTACCGCGAACAAGTACAAGAGGATAGGGCATTAGTTTTAGTACTTGTGTTCAATAAAATTGGAGTTTCATTTTACGTGGAAGCTTGCAAGCTGTAACATCATGATAATATTCTTTAAACAAAAAATTACATGTATAGTCATATGCACTCATATGCAAGGCTATTCATATTATGAAAATTGGCCTACTTCTACTAGCAGCAGACCAAGTAGAAACACAGATTTTTCTGTAAGTGCATAAAAAATTGCTGTGTAACCAATTTATCGATAAATCACATGTCTCGGGTTAAAAATACAATGTAAACTTACTTGTTATAGTGAAATGTATCATCTAAAATTTTTAGATATTGGTGAATAACGATAAGTGTGTTTTCTTTTCATTTTCTAATGCAGTCATTTCAAAATAACAAATTGTCAAGAGTTTATTTGCTCAAAATTCTCTTGCAATAAATTGTCAATTTATCTGCGATTTGTCTCTTTAACGTAATTTATCTACTTGTTTGCATCTTGGAGGGTGTCAATCACACTCTGATCATGGTAAACCAATCAACAAAACAAAAGAACATGGTCTAGAGTATTAATCTTCCGGTCTCTCTAATTACCATTATACAAACAGTACACCTCTTTGTCAACCCTGCTGTGGCTGTCTGGCCGAGTTTCGCCTTGGGAAAACCATATCACCATCGAGATTCGTGCAAGCAGTGTAGCGTGTTTTAGAAAGATTTACAAGTTTAAGCTTTATTTTACAAAACTAAAGCAAAATATTAAAATTAAATTTGTACAAATATGACGGTATCGGATACGTGAATGGTATCTGAATAGGATCTTACTATTCTGATATTCGGATATCTGGATAACCCTTCCCATCCCTAGTTTTGACACTTTCAGAACATAGACATTAATTATTCACCAGGGCACTGATATGTTTCATTTCTTAAAGGTTTTGAATTGCTGGACAAACAATAAGAAATACCTTCACCACCAATCCTCTAAAATCTGTCACTGGTTGCAACTTATGTAAGTGCCACCTGTACTTGGGAGAGCCATTACCGTGGTCAAGTTCTATTCAATTTGTTATCCGTTAGTCTTGTATATCTGGGTCTTCCAGAACATTAAGTTTTTTTAGATTCAAAGACACTGACCATACCAGCTGTTTGCCAATACTGTAGATGATCTCATTTGAAATCAATCATTTTGGGGTATTTCCATGGGGTATATTGATTGCTTATAACATTTAAAACCATCGCAAAACAAGGTAACAAATCATGAAACATTTTATTATCCTGTTATTTATTACTACTCTTGAGAGGGGTTTCTAGTATATTCCATAACTCAAGTCATTAATGGGAGGATTTTTAAATAATTTTCCATGAATTTAGCCTGTAATGAGACTGTTTGGTGACAAAGATCCTTGAGCTTTTTGTGAGATTAAAGTCACACAGGCTTCAAAGGCCAAAAATGAGGACAAATCCTTTTATCCAAAGCATAACTTTGCAACTGCTCAAGCTATCACAAAAAAGGCATAAATGTTTATTGAGGCACTTTCTTAATTAAATGAATAAATCTTAAATTGAACAAGGTAGATCCTGAACAGACTGCACAGATGCATGAACTGATTTTTGTCTACACTGGTCTACATCATATGATGTCAGCCATAATAATTTTATATTAGAGAGTGAAGTGTTAAAATTTGAAATGAATAAAAAAAACCTTAGTATGGAACAGCTGTTTAATGTAAACATGTTTATTCCTCACTATCATTGATTGTCGGGTAAAGAAGCCATGGCCTCTCAGAGGTCAAGCTAACAGAGACTCAATGGTATGAAGGAATAAAATATATTTTTATTCCAAATAGAATACAACTGACCTGGTAAATTTAAATGTTACTGTACATGTAACTTGAGATGTTGCTCTACCAAAGCTGAGTAAAATTAATCTGTTTGAGATCCCATTCCTATTAATGTAATCATTGAAGAAAGGTCCTTTAAAAGACCTATTGGTAATTTGTTGAGATTATTATTATAATATTAATTTTAAAGATATAAATGTTGCTTTTTATTTGCTTCCTTGCAATATTTTACCTGTGAGAAAAACTATGAATCAGTTTCTATGATTTGTCAAATGTTCATTTTTGGCAAACTATCCATGTTGGGGATATGTATTGCTTGACATACCCGGTACTTAAGTTGCTCGTTATCTTAAATATTTTTTTAGAAGATATATTTCTTTATTTACAAAGTTTGGTTGAAGTGTTTTGTTTGTTTACTTTATGTCAATATTTTATGTTATACTATTGGTACCATTAGTTTCATATGAAAGTGCAAGATGTTGTCACCATACATGTACCTTAACATTTGTTATCTTAATGAAACTATAGTACTTAGTTATCTCCTTTATTCATAACAATAAAAAACAAAGAAAAATATTATAAACAACTTTCCATATTATGAAAACAACTTTTATTATCATTTTCAAATTCATAGAAAGACCAGTACAGAAATTATAAGTATCAGGCTCCACATTTAACTTTACTGTTAATAAGCCATATCATGCAAATGTATGTGTAAAAATGTGCAGGACTAAATATAACATCACATATTTAAGTCATATGTCAAGTTAACAACTAGGGTTAAAGTTAAATCTCTTAAATTTTTAATCTGCTCTAATAGTTAAAAACAATTTACCTTTAATACAAAAGATTGTATAATACCAAAGTCGTACCATCAAATTTTAGTAGGAATATTGCAACTTCATTGTTCTAGAAAATGAAGGAATGTTTTGCTTACCTGTATATAGGGGTTCCACTAGCTGCTGAATGTAAAGGGTCATTTTGATAATTTTAAGGAGATTCTGCTATTTTATAGCCAAAAATACTGATAAATTCTGGAAAATTGAAAATTCCAGTAAAAATCATAGGGGATAAAATGAGGCTTTTTTGAAATTTTAAGAGTCAAAGGGTCATCTCCCTAATCAAAAGGAGCCGCTGAGATATATTCTTGGTATTGTGGAACATTATCAGAAAAGTTTTGGTTGTTATGATGATCTAAAGCTAGGTCATAAATGTTGTCACAAACAAAGGAATGGGAACTGTTAAATTTTACAGTAGAGCATCAATGATTTTTTAAATCAGATTTCTATTGTTTTTCCTTGTCTGAACACTAATCAAGTTAATACCAACGGTTATGATTGACTGATATGGGGAACAAGCAGTATAAGGCAACTGGTGGCAATCGGCTAATTACTGAACAACATCCATTTTAAGATTAACCCTTTCCTGGATATATACGCATTTTTTATGCGTGTGCGACCAATGTAGATCCTGATCAGCTGGCACATCCGTGCCGTCTGATCAGGATCTGCACTGGTCGCATTTTGGTCAGAAATAACCTAATGAATCAAAAAGCAAACAGTTTAGATCCTGATCAGACGGCACAGATGTGCCGGCTGATCTGGATCTAAACTGTTCGTCCTAGCAATAAAGGTGTGTCTGTACAGGAAAGGGTTAAGAGTTGTGCAGGAACCCCGCCCAAAAGAAAAAAAATCATTACATTTTAAAACTTTAAAAAAATGTGCATAAATGTGTGTTGTTGTAGGTACGTGATGTTTTCTACACAAAGAAGAAAGGAAATCAAGGAGACCAACCCTGGACTGATATTCCCAGAGGTCACCAAGCAGATGGGACAAGAGTGGTCACAGATGTCTGAAGATGAGAAAAAGGTACAATGTGTGTGAATCCCCTAACCATCTCCATGCATTAACAGAGTAAACTTGTTTTTTTATCACCAGTGTAAACCCATCCATTTGAGTAGTATCATAAGGATCTATGCTGGTTGCCTTAGAGTAAATAAATCCCTGGCACTAAAGAATTGCTTTGTTTTCAGTGAGGGTGTTAAGTATGGAGTAAAGTATTGCTTAGGTTTAAATGAGACTGCTGATAATGGAGTAAAGATGGAGTACAGAATTATATTTGTTTATGTGCAAGTCTTGTGTTTTGTATGTTTAGACTTTAGCATATTGAACACAGCATATAGAGCCCTGTGACTTTCACCAAGATTGGTTTATCAACCTTGTAGAGCTACCTGAAGCTAGCAGAAGAAGACAAACAGAGGTATATAGAGGAGATGCAGGACTTTCAGAAAACAGTACAATGCCAGACATATCTAAAGAATAAACGTATCAATAGTGATATGGACGGCTGCCTGGCTGACGACGGCAAGGATTTGATAGATCTTGAGGTATACATACTGTGGTACCATTATATTTCACAATTGATTTTTAGCTTACCTGAGCTGGCTCAGGGTGAGCTATTAGGATCGATGAATGTCCGTCGTCCGTCCACACTTAGTTCGTTAACACTCCAGCGGTCACATTTTTGCCTCGATTGTTTTGAAACTTGGTCAGGATGTTTGTCCCAATGATTTCTCGGACGAGTTCAAATATGGGTCATCTGGGTCCAAAAACTAGGTCACTGGTACTAAAAATAGAATTTTCTTGATAACACTCTTGCGGTCACATTTTGCTCCGATTGTCATGAAACTTGGTCAGGATGTTTGTCCCAATGATTTCTTTGACGAGTTCGAATATGGGTCATCTGGCTCCAAAAACTAGGTCACTGTTACAAAAAAATAGAATTTTCTTGTTAACACTCTAGCGGTCACATTTTTGCTCCGATTGTCATGAAACTTGGTCAGGATGTCTGTCCCAGTAATTTCTTGGACGAGTTCGAATATGGGTCATCTGGGTCCAAAAACTAGGTCACTGTTTCGAAAAATAGAATTATCTTGTCTTGGCTGTAAATTTGTTATTTCTCATTGGATTTTAAAATATCTTGGCACAAATGTTCACCATGACAAGGCGGTGTGTCGAGTACAATACCCATGACAGTTGGTCCAAGGTCAAGGTCACTTTTACTAAAAATAGAATTGTCTTGTTAACACTCTAGCAGTCACATTTTTGCTCTGATTGCCATGAAACTTGGTCAGGATGTCTCTTCCAGTAATTTCTCGGACGAGTTCGAATATGGGTCATCTGTGTCCAAAAACTAGGTCACTGTTACTAAAAATAGAATTCTCTAAATAACACTCTTGCGGTCACATTTTTTGCTCTGATTGTCATGAAACTTGGTCAGGATGTCTGTCCCAGTAATTTCTCGGACGATTTCGAATACGGGTCATCTGGGTCAAAAACTAGGTCACTGTTACTAAAAATAGAATTATCTTGTCTTGGCTGTAAAATTATTATTTCTCATTGGATTTCAAAATAACTTGGCACAAATGTTCACCATGACAAAGGGCTGTGTCTAGTACAATACCCATGCCTGTTGGTTTAAGGTCAAGGTCACTGTTACTTAAAATAAAATTTTCTTGTTAACACTCTTGTGGTCGCATTTTTGCTCTGTTGTCACGAAACTTGGTCAGGACATATGTCCCAGTAATTACTTGGAACAATTCGAATATGGGTCATCTGGGGTCAAAAACTAGGTCACTGTTACTAAAAATAGAAAAATCTTGCCTTGGCTGTTAAATTGTTATTTCTCATTGGATTTCAAAATAACTTGGCACAAATGTTAACTATGACAAGGCAGTGTGTAGAGAACAATACGAATGCCTGTTGGTCTAAGGTCAAGGTCACTGTTACTAAAAATAGAATTTTCTTGTTAACAGTTTAGTGGTCACATTTTTGCTCTGATTGTTCGATTGTAAAAGAACTAGGTCAGGACATATGTCCCAGTTATTAATAGGACAAGTTTGAATATGGGTCATCTGGATCCAAAAACTAGGTCACTGTTACTAAAAATAGAAAAATCTTGTCCAGGCTGTAAATTTGTTATTTCTTATTGGATTTTAAAATTACTTGGCTCAAATGTTTACCATGACAAGTTGTTGTTTCGCTTACAATACCCGTGCCTGTTTGTCAAGGTCAAGGTCACTGTTACTAAAAATAAAATTTTCTTGTCTGGGCTGTAACTTCCTTATGAATGGAGTCATTTCAAAATAACTTTACATAAATGTTCACCATGACAAGGGGTAGTGTTGCAAACAATACCCATGCCGGTAGGTCCAAGGTCAAGGTCACTGTTACTAAAAATAGCATTTTCTTTTCCAAGCTGTAAATTTGTTGCTTCTTATTGGATTTTAAAATAACTTGGTGTAAATGTTCACCATATCGAGACGTTGGATCAAATACAACACAACTTTGTTGTACTCGGGTGAGCGATAAAGGGCCATCATGGCCCTCTTGTTTAATTTTGTTAAATGTATATTTTTTCATTAGAAATCAGACCCCAGTGAAATTTCTCCCTTTAATTTATTCATATGGTTTATATCCAGTTAAGATCCAAATCAAATGTTTTATTATACATTAAACCTATGTTCAAAGACTGCTCAGTGGACAACCCTTAAGTGGTGTTCGAAAACAGGTGGTCTTTGTTCACAAGTTTGTGAATTTGTTCATTAGATCAGTCAGTGGGACAAGTACAATTTGGCTTTTATCCACATGTGGTCTTTGTTTAAAGGTGGCCTTTAGCACTGTTTTTACAGTGCCCAAGGTTATAAAAGTGAGCATAGAAACCAGTCTCAAATCTCAAGCATCTGATTGGCTGAAATGGCGACCAGTCGCCATTTCAGCCAATCAGATCCTTGAGATTTGAGACTGGTTTCCAAACTCACTTTTATAACCTTCAGCCCAGTATGTGTTGTGATATTGTTCTGCAGGAAGATGATGACATGGATGAGCTGTACTGTAAGGTGTGTCACCAATACTTCATATCAGCCCACAACAAGAAGGAACACATGTTTGGCAGGCAGCATCTACAAAATATTGCCAGTGAGTTCATCATCATCTCAGCATTCATAACTTGATATACCATGACTTTTGGGCTCCCTTGCTGACTCATTTGTCCTTGTCGAGCACGAGTGCCAAATTTTCAAATGCTCTTGCCAATAAGTTATCCATTATTTGGACATGGAAATGTTTCCCTTAGAGCTGTTACGATCACTAGTTACCTGGTACTTGGACTTGGAAATGTTTCACCAAAAGATGTTATATCTTTAGGGAAACTGAAAACTGACGTTGTGACTTTAAACAGTTTTTGTACTGCTGTAGGTTTGGGATGGTCTTGCTTTTGAAGATTTATTCATTTCCATGGCTGATCATGAATAGGTTCAATCAAACCAAGCATGTAATATTTTCATATTTGTTGTGTTCTGAGGCTTTTAAAGTTCCCTTTTCATTTATTACAAAATTGTTGAAAAGCTTATGTGCATAAGTTTGGTTGTAACTGTGTAAGCATTTTTTACTCAACCAATGCAATTATTTATAACAGTTTTTCATTTAATTTTGTTACTGAAACCAAAGTTTTATAAGTATCAGCAATCTGTAGACAGACTGTAGGTTTATACAAAGCATCTCACTTATTTGGCATTACTAATTGTTTCCTATGGTTAGGTATAACACATAATCTTTCAGTGATTCAAGGTATTGTTCAAGATGAACTCAAGTCTGTCAGAGTTGTCCCCCTTTAAAAAATTAATGGTAAATTATCAGTCAGTAACTACAGACCAGTCTCAAGTGATAAATGGCTCCCTCAGCTTAGCTTCCTTGTACTAGATTTACAAAAGGCTTTCGATACTGTAGACCTCATAATCCTCAAAACGAAGCTGTCAGCTGCTGATCTTGGCTGAAGGTTATGAAACTGAGATTGAAAACCAGTCTCAAATCTCAAGCATCTGATTGGCTGAAATGGCGACTGGTCGCCATTTCAGCCAATCAGATGCTTGAGATTTGAGACTGGTTTCCATGCTCAGTTTTATAACCTTGGGCACTTGTTATTTACAACTTTAGATGGTTCAGCTCATATCTTCAAGTAACAATATATTGTTGGTATCTCTGGAACTCTTTTTTATCTACAGCCACTGTCACCTGTGGCATATCATAAGATTCTGTTCTTGGACCTCTACTTTTCCTTATACATGTTAATGATATATCAGCAGTGATAAAAAATACAGTTTTAATTTAATATGCTGAAGACTCAACTATTTAAGTAGCATAGAAATGTTTTTTTTCTTAAGTTTAACATGCTCTACACTGAGTCAGTCAAGATTAATTTCACAATGAGTTACTTTTGCATCTCAATTGTTTTCGGGTCTAAGCGCAAACTTAAGTGTAAGTCCATTCTTAATTTAATTTGCAAATGGCACTACCATTCAGTCTAACAAGTCGGTCAAATATTTAGAGGTCACTGTAGATCAGAATTGATCATTTGTTTCTATGGCTGATGCTTTCTTAAGAATGTATATATGCATGCCTAAAGTTGCTTTATCGTGATTGAGACTTTCTTTCAAAATACACTTAAAAGCTGCCAAAAATACACTTAAAAGCTGCTAAAAATACACTTAAAAGCTGCCAAAAATACACTTAAAAGCTGCTAAAAATACACTTAAAAGCTGCTAAAAATACACTTAAAAGCTGATAGTTATGTCCTTAGTCCTAAGTCATTTAGAGTCATGCCTGTTCAGTTTGGTATAATGGTTTATCTCGTTTCAAAAGCAAGTTACAGTGTACAATCTGTCACTTTAAATAAAATGATAAGAATTTTACTTAATCTGGATGCAGTCGGTGATTTTCATTTTCTAAATTACATTTTACTTTGAATCAGTTCCTTATTTCAAGCTGGTTAAAAATTTGTTGATCAAATCTACCAATCAATTTCACTAACGTTAGTGCCCCACATATGCAGATGAATTCACATTATCTCAGTTTATATTTATGGCTGCTTGCTGGGTGGGCTTTATATTGATTGGGTTTAACTTTTTGCTAATTTTTTTTGCTTCAGATGACATATTACAGACAGAGCAGTTGATGTTGGCTGCAAATACGGCCCTGTCAGAATCCATAAAATCCCCTACCTCAGAAACTATAACAAAAGATACCTCACTAGATATCAATGAATTTATACAGGAATTTATGAAGAAAAATCTAGGTAAGAATGAACATTTATACGTTTTAACCCTTCACTTCATTGGGTATGGCTTAAATTCCATTGGCCATGAGTGTCGATCCAGATCAGGCTGATATACAGTTTTTACATTAATCACTTTTAAATTCATTAGGTTATTCCTGGATAAGAAGCAAGCATTGTGAAAATTCAGTTCAAAGAATATTATTATTCCCTGCCATGGAACAAAAGGCAATGTAGGAATGTTGTGAATTCATCTTTTAGTAATACCTTGAATGGGCATTGAAATGTGAAACAAGGTCACTAGTTGAAGTTCAAATCATATGCTGTGTTTGATAAGAACTTTAACTGTTTTGCATTTAAATAAAATTATGTTGCTCTCTGGACTTATATATATACTAAGGCAAAACAGTAGTGAAAATACCACACTTAAGGGGATCTTGGTGTGACTCAGAACTTGAAGGTAATTATGCTAACAAATACATTCACACACAAGACTTAAACTATCATTCTGCTTGCATAAATATTTAGCGACATGTTTTTAATAGCAGAGTTATTGATGGCAAATAACTCATAGCATATTACTCATCCAGTAAACATAAAAGTTTTGTGAATTTTTTAGTTTATGTAACAGATTACAAAGTGCTTATTTTTTTCAGAACGAGACAAAGAGATATTAGCTTTACAAAAGACCCATAAAGCATTCTTAGAAGACAATTATGCAATTTCCAAACAGTTAAAAGAATTAGAGGTACGTATTATTTAGTCGTCAGTTTTAGAACTGTTAACCTTGGCTCAAATGATCTCACATATGAATGGTGTGGATGCTCAGGTTGAAAGCCTGGAAACATGGCTTGTTTTCTAGACCATTGTTATATTGAAAAAAATTACTGATAACAAAATATAGGGAACAGCACCAACAGACAAAAAACAAAAAGAATCTATCTAGAAAATTTCCTTCAGGGCCTAACAAGATCATAAAACAGAGATTGGAGACCAGTCTCAAATCACAAGCATCTTATTGCCTGAAATCTTATTGGCATTCATTTGAGCAGTTGCTTGAGATTTGAGACTGGTCTCTAGTTTAATTTTGATGATCTTGGGCCCAGTAAAAGCATTGATGGCAGTAATCATTACAACATTTGGGGGTTTATTGAATACTGTCCTTCTTTTTGTCCTTACTTTGTTATGTAACCATGAATAACCATAGCTGTGAAAGCATTTGAAAAAATAGGTTGAAGGTTATAAAACTGAGTATGGACACCAGTCTCAAATCTCAAGCATCTGATTGGCTGAAATGGCAACTGGTCGCCATTTCAGCCAATCAGATGCTTGAGATTTGAGACTGGTTTCCATGCTCAGTTTTATAACCTTGGGCAATAGTCTAGCAGTTATTATTGAGTGTGCAATTCTAAGTTTTGGTTAGTTCAAACTATGACTAATGTAACATTAGTGAACCTGACACAGGCATACAGTTTCTTCTATTTTCAGGAATATGAAAGCAAGTTAGAGCAAGATTTAGGCAGCCTAAAGGCCTATGGTTCTTCTCTGTCTGCACAGGTAGATGCTCTGAAAATGGTGCCAACACTGTTTGGTGTCATCAACTTTTAATAAGATCATGGAAGATCAATCACATGTTTCTTCCTGCATGAGAATAGGATCTAAAAGTGGCACGTTCTCTCTGTGTCCTCATTGACTAATGGTCTAACTAAAGATAAAATCCGGGATTATGAAAGACCACACAGTCTACACAGTTGATGGTGTCCACACTCGGACGACATCAGTGACGAGGTGGATACAGGGTTCAGGATTCTGACAGTCTTTTGGTCATGGCAACATACCAAACTGTGCAGCTGTGGATACAAGTTTGACATTAATTAATGACTAGATGATTACAGTTTGTTCATAACAAAAGGCTAGAAGAAATCTTCTAGTATTGAACTTAGAAAGTTTCTTTAAAACTTTTCCCAAAAGGCTTATTGCAGGATATAGGAAGCATTTTGGCAAATGAACTTAAAATGGTTTTTGAATGCTTTGAATTACGCCAAATTGGCTTACAGAAGGACAATGAAAAGCTTCGATTACGCCAAAGTGGCTTAAAGGGGGCATTGAAAGCTTCGATTTTGCCAAAATGGCTTATAGTAGGACTTGGAACCATCTATTTTGGAAAAATGTCTTAAGAATTTTAAAAGCTTAGATTGTTTTCCAAATGGCTTACCATCTGACTTTGAAAGCTTCAATTGACCAAAATGGTTCATAATAGGAAAGCTTCAATTATGCAAAAATGGCATATAAGAGGACTTAACTCATGCAAAAATAGCTGATAGCTTTAAGTTTAGCTAAATGGCATTTAGCAGGGCTTTTGGAGCTTCAGTTTTGCATAAGGCATAAGCATAGCTATGGATGATTTTGATAAATGGTTTATGAGAGCACTTTGGAATCTTCGAATTTGCCAGAATGACTAAATGATGGAATTCAGAAGCTTTGATATAAATTTGCAAAATGTCTGATTGCAGGATTTGGGAAGCTTCAGTTTTGTCAAAATGGCTTATAGCAGGATTTTAGAAGCCTTGAATTTTGCAAAGAACTTGAAAAAAAGTCATTGAAAGCTTTGGTTTGCCAAATTGGTTTATAGGATTAAGTTGGAAGTTTAAATTTTGGTGATTATTAAAAGCATGAATTTTGGCAACATTGCTTTTATCAGGCCTTTGGAAGCGTCCAGGTTAGCTGTTCTGTTCTGTTTAGAACTTTTGCAGCTTCGATTTCTTCAAGACATACAATGATTCAGTGTCTACCTGGAAGCTTGTAGTCAACATTATAGTGCATTTTAATGTCCACTTTCATCAGCTGCTGTTACTTCAAGCAGCTGGTACCTGGTTTTGCTTGAGGACAGCTCAGAACGAAGAAGGAGGCCGGGCCATAGTAAGGACAGAAATGTTTGCTGGTGTAATGGAAACAAAGCAGCTTGTTACTTTTCTGTTGATGATGAAAAAGTATGAAGGACAACACCATTTAGTTGGCGAAAGTCATTATCTGTTAAGAAAGTATACCTAATACAAAGTTTGCTTATTGTCTGCTACTTTTTATAAAGAATGTTAAAGATTCTGCAAATTATGAATAAAAATAATGTTTGTTTTTATGAATGATGGCAATAATGAAAGTAATATTAATAAAGTGAACATTATTTGAGAAGATAATTTAGTTTGTTTGTGTCTTACCACAATGGGTATTGTAACAAAGTCATAATTGACTGAACTATTTAAAAAAGAAAAACAACAGTACTGTTTTCTATTACAAATAGTGTTTGATATTTGGTGTACTTGCAATTCAGAGCCCTTGGGTTCTATACATTTGGTGAACTAGCAATCAAACGTTCTGTGATTTTTATTTCCTTCCTTTTTCCCATGGGTAAAATTAATAATTCCATGCCCTTAGTTGTTTATTGTTTATTATTATTATAGTCTAAACCTTACCAACAAACTGTTGATGCTTTATCAGCGCTCTTCCTTAAAAGAATGCTCTTTGCTGAGCCAGCACAGTTCAAATTCATTCAAATTAACATGTAATGTTCTGTGTAGGTTCAGCATACAATGTTACTGTACTACGCAGTGCAATGTACTGAACTATTAAGGTGATGAATCAGTGAGTAATGCACTTCAGAGAATCCTGAAGTTTCCCATACCCACCATCCTTATATTATCAGGCCGCCCACACAGCCTTTTGACAGATATATCAGTTGTTTCAACTCTTGATTTCTCGGTATCTTTTATTTTATTCACCGAGTTCTTTTACGTGCACTCAAACAAGCAGTTTCATCTGCAGATAGTAGTTATTGCAATTACTGTTACTGTTTTTGCCAGCTAAATAAGACAAGTAAAGGTCCTTAAATTGCTGATATTTAACATAATTGACACTGCCGGCTATTTAACTTCATGAATACTTGCCGAATAACTTGGTTAAAATACTTCTTATAAGCGTAATGTTTCGGCCAGGTTCAATTACCAGCCACATAGTGACTTTCTGAGTTATTGTTCTTTAAATCATGATAGTTGATCCGCATTCAATCCGCATTCTTACCCTAGTCCTACATTTCCAATCTTCATTAAATATTAATGTTAAGAATGGTTATGGCTGAAATACCTAGCTTAAGTTTGAAAACCAGCTATTTTGCTCCAGTAACTATGGAGTTACGTCTCCAATTGCTTCGTTTGATATAATTAGTAGTACTGTTCGCTTTCTAACTTAAAACTGGACAAACTTCATTTTAAAAAAAGGTTAAAGCTTCTGTAACTGTGCACATTCCTTCGGTGACTCGGGTTTTATGACCATTTATGTACCCGATATTTGACAAAATTGTTTATCAGCACTCTAATTCGGAAAGCTTAGTAAATGTTGGAGTGTTGATCAGGGTAATTTCGCGGCTATAATAGACAAATAGCAGTTCCAAGCTGTACCTCTGAATTAACACCCCTTTAACTGCAATTATTTCATCAAATAAAGAATGTTTGCTTTTTTATTTTAATGCCTTCATTTCATCCACAGAGTATGCCACTGAGCTGCTGTATCAGCCATTTGGTCATCAGCCAGGTTGCTCTTGCCACTCTTGAATGATCGCCCTTTTTGTGAATATTTGACAAAATTTGCTAATATGTCCGCTCTATCGGGTGTATTTTGTGTCAGCGCTCTTGTTTAAATTTTAAACTTAACGGACAGCAGGTTATTTGAAGCGTTCAGTGAAGAAGTAGAAGACAAACCATGTGTTGCCTGTCACATACAAAGCTTTATTTACAACTATCAGAAATGACAAGAATTTTGCACATTGCACATTACATTAAGTTAGCCTCTAAGGGTTTCATTATACAAGCACATAAAATATATATTCACAATTTTTTAAAATTATAGTTTAGAAGCATGGTTCTACATTTATCAAGCATCTTCAATGGGGAGTATTTTGTGAAAGATACTGTTATGTTATTCAAGCAGAAGTGAATAGCTGAGTTTGTTATTTATGTTTTAATTTTGCAAAGGCATGTAGCCTTTCCACGCTCACAGTGGTCACTTTCCCGTTACAGTAACAGTGTTGGGGAGTTAACCGCTGTGAGGATCTATATATCTATATAAAATTGTGGAAGTTTACTCCAGGAAGCGGTCATTGAGTTCTAAATAAAGCGCATTCATACATTTGGTTACATTTTAAAGTAATTTAAACGCGTGAAATCTCGAATGCATCGATATATAGTGGGGAAATAATTCTTTGTATTACTATGTACTGCTAGGAACAAGTTGACTTCAGGCAAATCATTTAAGATGCTTAATAAATATAGTCCTTACACTCTGTAACGAAATTGTTAACCATAGTCATAAAACATTAAAGGTTGAATTTTGCAAGTTTGATCCTTAGTCACAAAGCATCATGAGATGAATTCTGGAAGTGTGTAGCCCTTAAGCAACAGAGGAGGAATTCTGATTTAATCGTGCGAATCCCGAAAAGCAATCCATTATATTTATATGTAGAGGTCGTATTTGACAGCCACTTAACTGATAATAAGTTTGTTTTGTCTTTTTAAAAAAAAATATGCATCATAACAAAAAAATTATTATAGCCAGTTTATTTTCTATCCTAATTTATTGAGAGAGATGTCTGCATTATTATGAAGTTCAGAGAGGGCTCTAGACTGGCTTAAGATTAAAATAGGAAAATTAAGAAAACAAAATATTTCATCGCCTGGAATCCAGGATAAAGTTGTATATTTTACCTTTCAAATCGTATAAATTCACCAATTATCACTACTCGTATACTATATTCAGATATTTTAGAACAACAAAATTGTTAACAGTCACAAGTTTAATTTGCAGGACTATTCCTGTGCGTAAATTTCTCAGATGGTATTTTGTGTGAGTTACAAAACCTTATGATGCTTTAAAACTAGGTGCAAGGATTGTATGAACTGGATTTCAATTCAGTATTGTTTATGTAATTCCTAAGTAATCAAATGATCCATTTTTGTTTACCTGATTTCAAACCGAGTAAAATTACGTTGTTGACGGACATTTAGGAAATACGCCCATCTTTGCACGACTGAATACCACGTCATATGGTGTACAAAATATTATATAGAAATGGTTAACCTTAACACTAGGTTCTGAATTGAACGTTCAGTAATTAGCAGAATTACGACAACAAGGTCTAAAGATTATACAACTGAAACGGAGTACCAGTCCCCGTCTTTAAGCATCTGCTTGGTTGAAATATGAGTCCCGGCTCAAAATTAACCAATCACAAGCAGGTTACGGAACTGATTTCCAGTCTTAGTTTTATTTTACTAGGCCAAACAATGGTTACTTCCCCTTACCTTTACAGTTCTTGCGATCACATGACGATGATAAATATGCGACAAATGCACCAATATTTTTCCGATTAACATTTATGTTTTCTTTTTTTAGGTTTCTAGCAAAACATTAATGATGGTGATGTGTGATCATTAGAAAACTAATTCGTTCGGGTAAAAAAGATAAAATAGTCAATGACTTTAGTGTAAAGGGAAGTAACCACTGCGAGAAGTTTGGGTCAATGGCTGTTATCCCGTTGAGGTGCTTGAACTTTTTGAAGTTACTGGAAGAACCCATCGTCATCTTCGGACTGAGGGTTACTGGCAGTGGTCTGGTTGTACGTCACATACTGTACCGGACATTGCTCGTTCATTATCAGCGACTGAAATGAAAATTTCGTCCAAAATATACCGGTATTATGACTGTTAACAACCATTTAAAATTGATACACTTGTGGGGTCAATTTGTGATCAACTAATAACATAACGTATGAGGGAAGTTTAATTTTCTATCAGGATGTATTTTTTAAATCTTTAATTAATACACCACCCTATTTCTCTTTGTGTACCTTATTACAATCGGTCTACATCTCTTTGAGCGTAATCAGTAAAAATTTGTGAATTCCATACAGCTTGCATTTACAGGAGCAAATCGCATCATGCCACCATTTAAAATAAGATTCTGGCATAATCGTTTAATGAATATTCAGTATATTTTTTTCAATTGATGTTAGAAGTTGATGTTTCAACTCCCCCTTTGAGCCACTTACCATCTTCTCCTCTTTCCCAGGTGGATTTCTCAGAAGCACAATAAGTGGTGTATAAATAAAACTGGTAATGGCAATTATCCACAACATCCTGAAATCGTAAAGAACGTTTCTGTTAATCGGTAAAATTCGACTGTTTCGCTTTCCTCCGACTGTCTGTGATTGGTGCCAGAGATTCTTAACTAACATTGTTGATTGGTTTTGTTGACTTAAAAACGGATATCTGCGCCTCTTAACGACGCCGCGTTATAAATCCTGTGATATATCACCGGCGGCCATTTCGTATTTCAATTTTTACAAGAATATTGTACAGCTTTAAAACTAAGATAAAATAAATGAATTCATGAAATAAAATAGAGATCATACACAACTAACTGTTTCTCATCATCAAAGCTTTAAGACAACATGTTATAACAGAAATGATCGTGGTCTGTCGGTTGACTAACGTGATAATAAATTTAGCTTGTTGTAGTACAGGCAAAGCCTAAACGAGTGTTCTTAGCCATATGTTATTACTCATACAATTTAATCATAAACCTGGGCCCAAGATTATAAAACTACGTTTGGATACCAGTCTCAAATCTAAAACATCTGGTTGTCTGAAATGGCGACTGTCCAATCACATGCTTGAGATTTGAGATTGGTCTCCTGATTTAGTTTTATAATCATCGGCCATGGAATAATTAGCAGAAATATCACTTACCAGCTGAATCCTATGGCTTTAACTATTGTTCCACTTAACATTGGACCTGAAATATTGACAGCAATTGTGTTTAAGCATGGGTCATAGCTCTAAACAAACAAATAATAATTATCTACACTAAGTTGTTAAAAATATGTGAAGAAAAAATGCATTGTTTTTTCTTTGGAAAACCACAGTGATACTGACATTGTTTGGTGATAAAGTGTTTTGGCTTAGACAAACCCCATGCCAAATCTCAGATATGGCATTGACTTTATATATTTGAAAACAGTGCAAGATTTACAAGATAGGTACCTACAAAAAACCCTTGGCAAATGCTATATCAGCTATGGCAAATAAATACTACGGCCTGGGATTTACAAAATACGTTCTAACAGCGAAAGCCATGTCAATTGCATAGACATTAAATATTATGTGTGAAAACAGTCTTAATAAATACGTACCTACGGCAAACCCCATGGCAAATGCTATATCAGCTATGGCATAGACATTGCCATATATAGAGACATGTCTAAGATCTACAAGGTAGCCCATATGTGGCATCATGGAAGCATCGACCATACCTGCAACATGCAAAATGTGATTCTTAATTTGTGGTATCTCAGTTAACATAAAAATTTATATGTAGAGTAATGACGTGGCAATGAAACACTTTCAAAGTGTTAGTTTTATGGGTTTTTTATATATTTTTTTTCTACTAACGTTACAAAAGAGACGCATCACATTTCCATATGATTTATACAAACACCAACCTCAGCTCTGCTTCCAAAATGATTCCATCAAAAAATTGGCATAATGACCTTGTTAAATATTACTGACTCAGAGGAAGATACAACTTCCCAACGACGCCAATTACTTAATAATATTTAATTAAGTATATATAAAATTGATGCCTGCAAAAAGGTGTCTTAAAATAGGTGACATCAACGACGTCCAACTGAAATGAATGTTCAGCGAATGGCATTGTTTATTGTGCATTTCGCGGTAAAAGAATCATGGTATAATTAAACTATGTAATAAAATAACCTAGATCTATTAATTATTTGAACATAAAGGTAATTTTTAAATCTTTCAAAATATAGTTACAACCAATATGGGACCAAAGACACCTATTCTCTTGCCGTGTTGCAATTACTAATCACTCTTGAAAAACAAATGGAAGCGTACTCAATATATTGATATTGGTATTGTTTTACTGAGTTATTTTGAAAACAACTTAAACATCATACACTTTGCCTAAATTAATACAAAATGGTGTTAATGCTAGTGATGTTACCCTCTTTATCATTGCCTTTCAGATATGGAATCTAGTCAACGGACTCCAGTCATTGATTACAAAATTAAAAATCAAATATTGCTCTGTCATCGCAGACCATTTTGCTATAACAAATCGACCGACAAAATCTTACCTATTGAAAATCCTAAGCCAAACATTGGCGCTATTAATAAACCTGCAGTTCTACAAAATGGAATCTGAAATGAAAAATGGTAATTGGGTCAGTAATTATCAAACTACATTTAAACAATCAATACACACAGCTAAATAAACGATCTGATTGTATTCAATTCTATTCTAAGGCAATCCAATAAATATGACCATTTTCAAATGGAATAACGCAATATCTTTTATCACTGAGACATCTCCAGGCCTAATATATTATATCTGGGTTCCATTAAATATTCAGTATGTTTATATGACGAAATAATTTTTAGTAATATCAAATATTTATAGGGAAACATTACCGGGTTATGATGTCCGAAATGTTGTTTTTTCTGAGAAATAAAAAATATTTTAGGGCAAATATCGAATCCTTTGATATTAATCAATACGATAATTTAAATGTACTGCCGTGTGGCTGCTGTAAAAAGTCTCCCCGTACATTCAATTAGTACTATTATCATTTACCAACTATGAAGGCCGTTGAACACGATACATACATTTGTGTAAATAATGAGTAGCACTCAATCCGAGACTAGGCGGCGTGGACAGTAATACTGTATGCATTTCCATTATTGCCCATGAGCAGACTCAATCAAACTATGCCCGCAATATTTTGCTATTTGTCGTGTTTGCTGGCTTTCAGTGCCTTTTTCATATATTATAACGCGCATGCGAGGTTGCTTTATTCATTCTATGTAATATTTATATATACTCTATTTGAAAGGAAAGTGTGCACTTTGTTTTCGGTGATTTTTGATCAACTGCTATTCTTAATGCTTAAATAATTAGTATCAAAATTGAGATCAAATCTTAGATAGTTTTACTATAGAATGTAATCTAATCTCAATTTCGATAGCAAAAATTTAGACATTAAGAAAAGCAGTTAATGAAAAGTCACCGAAAACAAAGTGCACACTTACTTTTGGGCTAGAGTATATGTGTTATTTATATACATACCACAAAAGACAGATAGATATAATGATCATGCGGGGTTGACTCAATTTATTCTATGTGTGATATACATACCACAAAAAGGCAGATAGATATAATGATCATGCGGGGTTGACTCAATTTATTCTATGTGTGATATACATACCACAAAAAGACAGATAGATATAATGATCATGCCGATCATAGTGGACAGCCAGCGACCTATCTTGGAAGCCACGGGACCAAAGATATTGGTGCCCAATAAATACGATATACTCGCTGGTAAAAACGCCAAACCTGTGTGAAGAAGAAAGCAAAACAACTGTTAGGCGTTTGAAATGGACATTAGTTCAATTTAAGAGCCCATGATAAAAAATGGCCTATTGTGTGTGCATTATACCATTCAGTGTTTGTCTTCTGATTCATGACGAATTTAACAAATACACTACTTATTCTACTTATTCCTACTTTGTAGTGCTGAAATGTGGGGATATAACATACGCAAAGATGATGGATTTCTTTTTAGCCGGAGCATAATTGTTCTAGCATATCACGTTGAGGGCTGAGAGCTTACCTTGCGCCCATTCCTCCGCACCCATCACCTTCTTCATCCAGATTGGTAGTGACGGCTCCATCATTGCTATACCCATGTTAGCAAACGTTATAGATCCTGAATTATATAACAGCATTGTAATGACGATTACGTTTTTACACACAGTTTGAAACGACGTAGATCCATGCTGTTTTGGGGTGAGTTATAAAACAACATTTCGGTATTAAAAGGATTCCAAACTGAATAAGATATATTTAGTTTTCTGTTTTTAACAATTTCACAATGATTATTTTCCCTAAGTCAGGGTACTTACGAGGCTGTGTTTAGATTTTTAAAATATTGTATTAACAGTCGTATTTTAGTGTACAATAACCTGGTGGTTTCATGGCGAAAAGGATAACTGTGATGCTCGCTTAACACACGAATGTCACATGTTAAATCATTGGGTCGAATACTAAAATACTTTAAATAGTGCAAGTAGATAAATGTCACCGCCTTGCATCGCACCTAGTTAAAATATTGGCTGATGTATCTACATGTTGTAGTATTTGTTTAACTAACCTGCAGCTATTAGTATGTACGGGTCTTTAAGAAGTGTCAGGTAAGAAGTTCCCTCCTGAGACTCGGGTTCTACGGCCGGTTGTAACACAAACAACTGTAGTGCTGAAATGTGGGGATATAACATACATAATTAACATTACAGAGTTACGTGTAAAATGTCGTTTGACTGACTGCTGTCTAACTTACCATAAATGGACATATCTTACTTCAGTTTCAATTTTCAAAGAAACTGCACCATTTTAACACTCCAACCTGTCAAAAAAGCCTAACATAAATAGAAACATTACATACACATTAGGACAAAAAGATGCTAAGAATTTCAAATATACATATAACGAAATTAAATAATAATTGTATGCTTTGCATACATAAAATTTGAATTATAGCAAACATTATACAAACCTCCATCGAACAGTGCTAGTCCAGCCAGTATCAGGAAAGGTGCTTCTTTTCCTGCAAACTGGTACATAACGCCCCCAAATGGTGGACCAACTGAAAAACAAGAATAACAAATATTCCATTATTTTCTGATAACAAATAGGTGGTTTTGTTACACATTTCGACATAGTATTTTTTTACAGCGCATTGCACAATAGTCAATACCGTCTGCTCTATCTTATGATATCGTTGAAGCAATTACGCTTAACTTTCCGAAGAAAAATTTTCCCATGACGTGTCACATTTGATGTTAACTTTTAGTCAAAGGTTAAAGCTGTTAACACACCCTATGTTAAAGAACAAAGTAAAAATAGATTATACGCTCCGTTTCTTATAGAAACCAGCATTTTCTGAAACAATGCTACTTAGAAATTAAACAAATCATATAATACCGCGATGTAAATGATTCACTGAATCAAGACATAACAGAACGCACGTTAATTTAAGGCTTGTACAAATGTATTTCAAAAACAAGTAGATTTATTCAATATGGCATATTACTTACTAAGTACACCTAAAGCAAGCCCGCCCAGAGCGATACCCATTGCCTTTCCCCGCTCTATGTCATCCGTATACCGTACCGCCAGCATTCCCATGCCTGAAAACCAGAATGCACAAGCACAATTAGACCCGATGTTCATGGAATGGTATTTATCTGATAAAATCGCATTCAATATTCGTGTTCCCCGCCAAAGGGGAAACGGTCGTTTGAAAGGGGTCGAAATGTATACTGCCTTCTTGTGCAAATATTGGGGTCCGCTCAACCCGGGGCTTGACGGTGTGCACAGTAGTTTGCCTTTCTCTTACTGTTCATGAACAGGATCAATTGGGGCGCGTCACGGGAAAAGGTACCTTCGGTCAATTTTGTGATATTTTAGTTTTTACTAAATTTAGAAAGAACTTAATACTATAAAATCTATTTCTTATAAATAAAATGTTATTTTGTTACACATGTTGACATCAACTTGATATTTTTACCGCGAAATGCATAACAAATAATGCCGTCTGCTCTAGTTTATGACGTCATTTCAAGGATTGGCGTCAACTGTCCGAAGGTACCTTTTCCCGCGACGCGCCCCAATTAATCGACCATGAACATTTTTCATAGATTCCAAAGTTGAGTTATCCTCTGTTTATGAGCTTGATACGCCCAGTTACAATTACATGTATATTGATTTATTTTGTCAAAAATATGTTATTAATTTTTCTCAAAATGCGCGTTTATGACGCGGACATTTATGATGAAATCATGTTCTTCAAATATTACTCAAATTATGCAAGGAAACCTTGAACATGAAATTTTAGGTTAAATGGATTAATTTTTTCCGTAAAGTCATGAATTGTTAATTTGCATATTCAAATCATTTTTAAATAATTCTAACTGTATTATTATGGGTAAAAGAAATCGTTCCTTACAAATCTTGTGGTAGTATGTAAATAATATCAAATGATACTACTAAAATAATATATGCTTTACCGGCAACACTTGAGCAAGCAGAACCTATACCCTGGAAGGCTCGGGCAACAAACAACACGGCATACGTCTCACCAAATGCAAATACTGAAACAGGCATTACATTTGTTATTCCGATGAAAGTAAAGAAAAACTGACAACATACAACTCAATGCAATTTCTCAAAACATTACGTATTAATAACGATCGTTTCTTCAAACGCTAACCACTAGTTAAACCTACCGAAGTTTCGGTAGACTTGAGCATTGCTTTCAAACAGATAATGGCACTTTTAAATTTATTTTGGGGATCTTAAAATCGTTAGAATTATTATTTAATCTGTCAATAATATTTTAAAATAGGCCATGCATCTGTTTCATTTTCGGTGCCCAATAAAATTTAAGGGAACTTAAATGTCACTGAACTTTCTGTTTACCGCCTTGAGTAAATGGGCATTTCAAGTGGTACGGAAATAGTCGCGGCGTCAATTATACAGGCGAGCTGTTACAAACACTCCGGAAAGTTATCAATAATAAAGATTATTAATTAAACATGTTCAATTTGTCATTGCAAAAAATCTTTTACCTGACGTGTCAATGCCTTTTTGCAATTGGACAGATCAATGTGTTTTCAAAACATTTATTCACGTTGTTGAAACCCGATAAAATGGAAATCAAAATTATGAATGAAATGTTCGAGAGTAGGCGTATATGTCAAATATGTTTGTACTATTCTTTATTTACAGTTTTTTTCCGGTCGAAATGTGTTGATTCGTAATGATAATTTCACAATCAGACCAAGGCTCAATATCATAAACCTGAGATTAAAGACCAGTTTCATATCTCAAGAATCTCGACTGGTCTCAATCTCAGATTTAAGATCTTGGGCCCAGCAATGTCTTAATTTAGCACAGTTCTGCTAGACCTCCGGTAATCTTGATACGACGAACACGCACTGGTATCCTTCTTGCTGGGAGTAATACAGCTCTTATGTGGTGAAAAAAGGAAAACTATCAAGCTTTTGAAAACTTTTGGACCTAGGTCGGGGTTTGAACCCACGACCTCAGGATCAACTGTCGAATAGTTGCTGAACATATACGTAATACGGGTGTGTTATTACGTTAACGGACGTTTTTGCTATTTTGCGCGCATTTTACTGCGCATGTTTACATGTGTTTATCGCTGTGACATAAAATTAAAATACTAATTTTAAGTTAATGGTAAAACTGCTGAATTTACGCCAAAATTAATACGTAATCTCAATCAATGTAACTTTACGCTAACTAGCAAATGCAACATTATTTTTTTCTCGTCCATTAGAAACTTCATTCATAATGACCTGCATATTGCATAAAATACACATCTTTCTGCAAAAGCAGACCAGTGGCACCTTGAGGGAAAAGTTGTATTCGGCGATGTTTGTGTGGCATATATGTTGTAAATACATTGTAAGTTTTTTCCGAACATATTAGTAACAACATTTATGCAACACAAACATCACAAACAAAACATCTAGTATTTTGTAGTATGTTAAAGGGAGATGTGCAGGATTGATGAATGGAACAGATTTGCGAAAAGGGTTATTAATCAGTTGAATATCATTATTTGAAGCTCAAATATTGATTTACACCCGAAATATTGCAAACCAATATTTTATAAAAAAAAAAAAGATATATAAATGGTGTTTCCTATCCTATGCGACGCGCATAGGTTAGCTATTTTTGTATTTCCCGCGTAAAGCCGCGGTGGTTTTTGGGATTGTCACGTGATCACTTCAACAAAACTACGCATTCGGTGTACCTTGCCGACTATCGACGTCGCCATTTGTTTCAAAATGCCTGGGCCACCACGAATAGTAAGCGTGACATTCCCATGATCGCTAAATATAGAATGTATTTTTGTATAGGGATTTCTTCAGCGGATTGTTTTCAGGTCCGGTAAAATGGTAAAATTAACCGAAAATTTCCTCCTGGAGGGTTTGAAATGTAGAGTTTAGTGAAAAGTACACGTAAGTGTTACATAGATTGATCTGTTTACGATTTTACCGAGTACACCTGCTCGGCCCTGCACATCTCCCTTTAAGTACCATTCCAGTTAAGAATCAGGCAGATCATTCACAAATGTGGCACGCTGATTTTCTAATTTATAATGTTAATCTGTCTAAAATTTCTTCATTCCCATCAATTCTAACACATAACCATTTAAAAATATGTTCAAAATAAGAACATTTATACTTACTTACAGTGGACGTCATCATGATGAAGAACCCGGTAAACATTGGTATAGTATAACCTATCCTGAAATCATAAACAACATATATGTTTGTAAAACAAGCACGATTTTCTATCTAAGCGGACGCAAGTACAAGCTAACGATCAATGCCAGAATTTGGCTGGTAATTAAATATTGCTGGTTTCATAGTCAATTTTCTTATGATGAAAAAACTAATGTATACTAATGACGACATGATAAAGAAACCCCTTTAGTGGAAATACGGCCCTGCATAACATAATATTAGTAAAACAATCCTCCTATCAAAATAATTATGTGAATGATGTTTTATTAGACTCCAGACAGCGACACATTGTCTGAAATCATGTTAGATCAGCGGTTTTACAGTGTTAATCAAGTACATCAAAACAAAGACTACGGCGATTTCACAACGTGATGAAGTGGAGGTGCGCACCGTTTGCATCACAGGGATGAGAAGTTTTTGAACATATATAGATATATGTTCAAAAACTCTTCTGATCCCTTTGATAAATAATGGTTTTTAATCGAATTATGTAGGCCTCGCGTCCACGACAGAGTTTGCCATCAACAACAACAAACAACTTTATTTTGTCGAGGTTACAAAGTAACAACAGACAGCCAACTGCGATCGTGTCATAAAAGCGGTGTGCACGTAAAATTCATAACGTTGTAAAATCTGAAAACTCTATGTTAAACGTACCTGTTTGTTATTGGCCCAACAAACGGATTGAATATCATCTGTACCAGAGCTTTAGATCCAAACATGATCCCTGCTTTGACATTGGCATCCCCGTACTCGGCATATTCATCCGCCTTTTTCTGTTTCTTTAACAGTTTCAAAGCGGTCTCATTTACTTCGTTAAAACATTCTTTCGGACTGGCTGTTGTTCGTAGCAGTATACCAGAGCTATTATTTACACTATATATAAGTTCTTCATTGCTATTTATATGTTTGCTTTTCCTACTTTGTTCATCGCTAAAAATAGTTCTGTTTTGACAGACGACTCCGGTGGCTGCCTGGGTGAGGTTCGGCTTGGGTGGCTCTGCATCCTCCTCCAGTTTTAAGATGAAGTTCGGTACTATAGGCACTGAAAGGTCCAGACAGTAAGGTGGTTAATTAAATTTGCGATTACTTAGAACGTACAAAAGTTGAAAGGAGTACGGGTTCTAAGCATCCCTGGGTAAATTCAATACGGGTATTTGTGATTTTTTCGATGGAAACTTTCAGAAATGAAATGTCATATTAAGCAAAATATAAATGCACGTGTTTTTTCATGACGAGATTACTGGAGTGCACTATTACAAACGTATTCCCAAGTAAAAATAACTGTGCAACAAAAATATTAATTTGAATAATTTTAAAACTTGTTTATGCTGTAAAAGTGGTTTAATTCGGCTTTATTTTAACCCTGACATGTTTAGTCAGATACAAATAGGAAAACAATATTATGAATAAAAATAACAGTGAAGTATTGTTTGATAAAAATTAAATTTTCAAGCACGGCTGTGCTACTTTTTAAAATATTCAAGCACAACATTTTCCTGTCCTTTTAAAGCCTTTGAAAAGCAAGGATACAACATTTGTGTGTAAAGGGCGCCGTCTAATAACGACCTTGAAAACAAACATGTCCCATTTCCCATCCTGACAAATTTATTCCCTCATGCATGTACGGTTACGTTAAGACATGGGGCCATAAAAAGAAATCACATTCTATCGTTCAAGATTCTTTTCTTCTGTCAAGTGCTTTATGTTGTAATCTTTCATTTGAGAAGAGTAGAGAACCAAAGCCTTGCTACTCTGTAGAAGTAATAAACACTTTAAACAGCCAATAAAACCGAGGCAAGCTTTTAAAGTTCCCTGGTGCAAGACCGATTCATTTCCACATACACGGAACCGTGGTAATAAAATTAGAAGATCTCGATCGATATGTAGACTACTAAAGCATGCAAGGAGCGGCGGTGTCAACAGAAACCATGTAGAAAAATAAATATATTTATGGACTGAAATACTTTGCAGGAAATATTTTTTGTGGGCATGCAATTTCTTAGTTTGATTAAACGTGCCATTTTAAGGGTCCTTAAATTGTTGTTTTTCAATTTTCAAAAAAATCAAATTTATTTTTGCAACTATATATTTCATGAGGGTTTCAATTATGAGTTTAGCTTTCCACGAAACCCTCAAATGTAAGTACCCATGAATATTTATACATTTGCAGTTACTTTAGTTTTCCACATACACGGAACCGTGGTAATAAAATAAGAAGATCGTGATCGATTTGTAGAATACTGTGCCAAGGTTATAAAGCTGAGATTGGAAACCAGTCTCAAATCTCAAGCATCTGATTGGCTGAAATGGCGACTGGTCGCCATTTCAGCCAATCAGATGCTTGAGATTTGAGACTGGTTTCCATGCTCAGCTTTATAACCTTGGGCAACTAAAGCATGCAAGGAGCGGCGGTGTCGCCGGAAACCAGAAACCATGCCGAAAAAAAAAAACTGTCGACGTTTTAAAATACTTTGCATGAATTTATTTTTGCGAGGATGAAATAAAACGTTGTCATTGGATAAACGTGCCTTTTCGTAGGTACCTGTATTCTTCGACTCTAACTTTCTAAAATTATATTTATTTGCAATCACATTTTTCACATAGATTGATCTTCCAGCGAAATCAACAAAAATTAGAACCCCGCGAATATTTATGAATTTACAGATATTCTTAAAGATAATATGAATAGAATAAAGATAATATGAATAGAATAAAGATAATATGAATAATTTTAAAGCAATATTATTAAAAAATAATTAACCATTTTCACAGTGGAATTGATATGCAAATAAAGGAGCACAATTCGACAGCTATTTATCTCATCTGCCTGGTTATCAAACAAGACAAATGTGTATGGAAACGGGCTATTGAGACCTTTTGCACGGTGGCAAAATTAAAAGGATGTCTTAATTTTTTTACTGGGCAACTTAAACACGATTTTTGCCCTTATGAACAAATTGTTAGACCGACCACTATGAATTGCATCTCACACATTTTTAATATTGAAATGGTATCGTATCAATTTCAGTCAATCCAACCGAGCATTATCAAATAATGCTTGAAATGTTGTTATAGCTGGCAAATTTACACATTTCTAGAGATTTTTATGAAGTATTGGGCGTTAATTTGTTTCAATATGCGCCTGATAAGATGATTGTATCTTTGTTAGGTTTGGTGTTTGACACGGGATTCAATCGATGCATTTAGCAGTCAAGTTGTACAGTGAAGATTATCATTCGATACCTTCCATTGAAATCTATTGGTTTTCTATAACTACATTTCGAGGAACATTTATTGGTAATGTAGCAATAATCCCCACTACTCGGGCAGTAAACGTCAGTTTATGACCAAACCATTCTAAGAGGCCTCTGGACATCGTAAAAGCTTTGTGGTGTCATTTTAATTCGCGATGTTTTTATTTTTGTGTATTTCGAGTTAGGACAGTTGTGCAAAATTAAACCCTAGCGAAATGAAAGGGGTTGCATCATACTCGTATTTCGTGTGTGTTTGTTTTTGTGTATTCCGCGCAAGGCAAAAAGCGCGAAATCAAAACCAATCGAAATTTTACAATGAACTAGTTTGCCTTATGTGGATTATACCACAGTACTTTGCATGAAACTGCGCGCATTTATGTCCGAGCGAAATGTAATTCGTAGCGTATGCACGGAATTTTGGCCTCCCGAAATTAAATGATACCACATTAAACCGTGTTATAATGTCTTTACAATATCACAACTGCGCGAATTCATCTCCGCTCGAATATGTCATTTTTCTATTTTTGCGCGAAATAAAATGTTCCGCGAACTTTCGGTTTCACCCATTACACCGGATATACTGTATACAGGAACTGCATGTGAGGACTTAGTTCGGCTGATGTCACCAAATGTATATGCAGATATAGAGGCCTAACTGTTTTCAAAAGACCACTTTAACTAAACCACAAATGTATTAAATGTTTCAATGTTAGTAGAATGTTAGTATCGTCACCCTTTAGCCTAATTCCAATTTTCTGCAAATTTCACAGTAATCGTATGCTGAAACCGTTTTTGTTGCAAACAAAACATTTAATTCTTTCATAAATCAACGCAGTCTCTTTTTCTTAGTAAATTCATTCTTCCATGAAGTAAAGAAAAATGTAAGACAGCAAAATGTAAGACAGCTTTAAAAATAGTTTCCAATTGACTATAATGGATTCCATCATTTCTATCGTATATTCAGCTTTAAAATTTTGACATCCAAAAACTGAAGTTTGTACCAGTGCTACTATGTCATATTCCGGCATTGCAAAAGACACGTTAATATTAAAGTCACTGGAAAAGTGGAAACTTTTTATTCAATGTCATTATACTGACAAGGAAAAATAAAATGCACGTGCATCCCGAATAAGATAGCCTGTTTTACGATTTACCTATTTTAATAAAATTTCTTAGCCAATGTGTACAAAATCTGAATTTGCTTTTGGTTTGTCATTAAAAGATGTTTCAGAAAAAATAGTATGAAGTTAGGAAAGTTGTTTAATAAATTTTATAATTTGTTCAGATAGATTCTTTGTTCTTTTTTAACAGTATGGTTGGATATATCGAGATTCTAACTGCTAATGAAACACACATAATGTTTACTATGGAATCATTTAAAATCGCGAGGCCCAATGTTCGCGCATATGACGCAAATGACATATTCGCGCGGAAATAAAATGGCGCAGTTGTTTTCTTCTCAATGAATGTTTTGTGGTTAAAATGTATTGGGGTTTAATTTGGCACAAAATTCCCGAAATACACGAAAAATAAACCCGCTTAAAATAAAATGATATCCCAGTTATTTTCAAACAAAATAAGGCCATTATATTTTATTAAACTTTTTGTATACCCAGAATTTGTCAAATTTTTGTTTAGTTACGCAGCCTAGGACTTGTTAAGTCAACATTTCAGCTAGTCCTACTTGTTTGCATTAAGTTAAACGTAAACACGATAACAATATGATCATTTTTACATCGCTTAGAATGATTAAGATACGAGAAAGGTTTATTAAAATCCACCCCCCCCCCCTGGCGGCCATTACAGTCAGCGCAGCAAATATAAATTGTAATATCATCTTTTCAAGACATCTCAAAAGTGTGAATGTGTTGTAATTTTTTGTATACTGAAATTAAGATATTTTTTGTTCTATTCATATGCGCAAAAACCACAAAAGATAATAGATATACAGATATGCAATGTGTGATATTTGGATAGGACTCTCGGTCCCACTAGTTTACATCTGCCAGGGCTTCAAAGGTAATCTTGATATAATCATAACATAATTCTATAACTTCTGTTCGCAAATTACTTCTTGATATCATCGCAACTGATAAGCATCTGTTGCTAATGGAGATGACCATTTTTGTGACCATGTTTTATCCAGTTTATCCTGTCTGTTATTTCGACTTGTTCAAATTCATTTTTAACTAGTACCCGGCGCCGGGCTAGTGGATTTGTCCAGCACTGTATCCCGTGTCTTGTGAAACATCAATCTGTTATTTCTACTATAAAACGCTTTTCATAAAATCGAATCGCCATACATTTACTAGTATTTGTGAAAAGTATTAAATCTATTTTTAGCCCTTAAAGTGCTGTTGCGGTACCATTGTAAAATTGTCAATGCAGGGGCGAATCCTTATGGGTTTAAGTGGGATTTCTCGAACCCCCTTTGGGCAGTAATATTAAATTTTCATGGTTAGTTTGGCCAGAAACTTTGAAGACTGACACCAAACAAACTCCCTTTTTGGAAGTCTTGCATCCGGCACTGCACTAGGGTGGAGCGTCAGACTCCTGACCCGACGGGGAGTGCAGGTAGGGCGATAGAAGTCTCTTGCTTTATCCCCTATTAACTGCTTGTTTCGTATTCCCGGAAACAGAAATCTAGTGAGATCAATATAAGCTGAAAGCCATTGGAAAAAATCAAACAGATATAACTAAAGGACAAAGGTTTTCTCCGGGTTGTTTCGACCAACCGAGGCGTTACGTTACGCGAACATTTTAGCGCATGAATTTTATATGCTTTTTTTCTATATAAATTAACTTTATGTTCTTGTACAGTATTCCCATGACAAAAACTTGGGTAGTTAATGAAGAGATAACGTGTTTTCTTGACAAGTGTACGGCAGATGAATTCGTTGCATTAAAATATCCGGTTACATATATGAATCTAAAGGGAGAACTGTTTTTATGTAAGCATGTACTTTATTTACATTGTTGTAAGACTTTGAAATCAATGATAATGGCATTTGGTTATTATTTTATATAAATGTACAAGTTGAAGTTAGGTCCTTAGTCACCGGGGCCCATTGGCAATGTGAAAATAATTCAGAATCTTAAGTTTAATGCTTTACAGAATAAGGGATTATAATGACATAAACCGATACAATGCAACCATCCCTCTGTCCGTCCGTCGGTCCGTCCGTCCGACGGTCTGTCAGTATGTCGCCCACAACTCAGTTCGTGTCTGTCGATCACTCGTTCGACTGGCAATCAAACTTCGGTCTAACCGTGTAAAGTTTTAAAAACCTTTCAAACAGCAGATGTTTATAATATTGCTTAAACTGGCATGAGAAAGGCTTTGTGTTAATTGTGATAAGTCTTATTTTGCACCTTACTTGTGTGTCAGCAAAACAAGAATGCGTTAAGTTTCCGTGAATACTCAGAAGTTTAAAAAATCCGTAGAAATTGTTCAAGTATTTCTGTAGAAAGAAACGGAAATTTTGCTTGGGTTTTATTACTTCGTCACTGTAGGTTTCGAAACGGTGACCATATATGTTTCAGTCCCATAACAGTTTTGTTATAATATTATACAATGTACGTACAATGCAATAAATACATACTTTTTGAACTTCAACAAATCTTTGATATAATATATATCTTACAGGATACAAATATTAGTTTTAAGTAACTTGTAGGACTAAGGGGCGTAGCTAGTGGATTCATAATTGTGCCAAGGCTTTTTCCCCGACAGAAATTTCTGAACACAATTGTGCAATCTGGTGTAGAGCGTTCATATAAGTATTATATGGGTCCACGCGTGTCCTGGCGTTTAGGCAGTAGCAGGTAGATTTATATTTTCATGTTTAGATAGAGGTAACTTTCTTGAAATAATCCACATAGTCCGTCGCGATCTTGAATCTTTGTTGTGAGCCTTAGAAAATAGTAAGAAAGCGATTCGCACCTGCTGCTTACACCTGCTGACAGGTATGGCCAACCGTGATCGCAGCCATGACAAATCCGATTTTCAACGTTCTCATTATGATGTGATATATGTCAATTTTGACTGTAAAAAGTATGGCTAAAATAGATTTCTAGAAGCTCATTAAAACTGCAAGCAAACGTAACCATATTTTTTTCTGTGCCATGACATGGCTAAAAATAGATTTTCTAGTAAAAGCTGAGTGAAAAATACAAGCATCTAAATGACTGCATACACCTTTTTTAGAGATCAAGCTGTTAAAATTTATTTTGGTGAAAATAATTTTGTTTTTGAATATCTCTATAAATATCCTGGCTCAATATGGGACTCCATTATAAAAATAAATATCACAGCCAATTTAGGGCGACAGCGGATATCTTCAACCGTTGAATCATTCAGTAAACGAAAGGGTGTTGACTTGCTGACAAAGTTAAATTTTCTATAAATTTTCCAATTCCTCCGTTGCTGGGCTATAAATATTTGTACATTCTCCCGCCTTTTTGTAACTAAAAAGCGTTCGTTGCAGACTTTCTTAAAATTAAAGTTGACGACCTTCATTATATACTATACAAGTCTGTCTGACCTTAGCACTGTAATCATAAAATAAATTTGTTGTCTCCTAATTGTACACACGAAAATACATAAATATTAATATTTTGCGACAAAAATTATAAAATGGTACATGTAACTTCCTTATACTTATAAGAAATAAAAGGGCAATGTTTTACATTGCTGAAACCGTGTTAAAATAATGTCTTCATATCTGAATTGTTGGATTTCGAATCGAATGCACATTTCGAATAACTAAATACGAATTTAAAACTCATACGTGGGCATAAAATTTTGAGGATTACGGTAAAATTGCTTTTTTGGATTCTTGAATTTGTAGTTTAAAATTTTCGAAACTCATATTAGCATACAGAAGTAAACACAATAAAACTTGAAACATACATACAATATACATACATGTAATATACTTTGCAGGGATTTGAATTTCATGGATCGGTCTACGCGAAATTCACGAAATTGAGTACTCCGCGAGTATTAACAGTATTACAGTTTATGAATCATAAATATGCTACACCATTTTTGTCTAGCGGAGGAATGGCAACCATTGGCAATTAGAACAAGCTATTTTCTGAAGGAATTCAATTATAAAGATTCGTAAAATAATGTGCAACGTTCCGGTGGTTATAAATACGAGTAATTGTACAATAAATAATTATTTATGATATTTATTGCAACAGCTTCTCCGGTAGGTTTTGCTATTTAACGCTCATCTGTTATTTAGAACTGAAATCGTCGGTCATTAAACGAATTATTTTTTTTTAAGTTTTCGACAAAAAAACAAAAAAATACGAAAGAAAAACAACAAAACACGCAAAAATCCCACAGAATTCGGTCGTGTTAATTAGTTCTGTTCATGAACTACTTCACTTAAGTTTTTTTTTCTAGAAGAGTTCATTTTGGATTTTCCTGAACTTGGTCAAAATTCTTCTTTTACTCTTAATTCGTTAGTATTCTTAGGGTTCTAATTTTCGTAGGTTTCGTGGGTAGACCGACCAATCCAAAATGAACCTCACGAAATGTATAATTCAAGTTTCAAGATTATATTGGGCTATCGTAAGCTAATATGAATTGTGCAAATTATAAACTACGAACTTAAGAACCCCAAAAATTGTCGTTTTGATGAAAACGACGAATTTCATGTCCCTTAAAATAAATTCATTTACAAAATTCAAAAACATCACCCAATGAAGATGATCACGGATTTCAAAATTGAAATAAAACACCAGTAGTCAAAAATATTATTGATAAATATCTGTATATTCAGCGAGTGTAAATAGTGAAATTTGTTTATTTATTTATAATGAAAGTTCGTATATTTCTTTTATTACGGCAATAAAACGTTTGCTGCCAATGAAATGTTGTATGGGGAAATTGATATACTGTCGTTTTGAACAGTTGACAAATGATAAATGACGGAAGTAATTGAAATGGTTAATTGTTAATCAAATTATTGAAAAAGTGCGTAAAGAACAAAATGTTTTCATTTATAGAAGAAATTTTAGAAAATTTTAGGACACTACTCACCTACAGTTGTTAGAAGCATATTATCCAAAAATATGGCAACAAACACAATAAATAGTATCAGTTTTCGCGATCCGCGAAGGCTGACCACATATTCCTTGACCTTCTTCACTTTACTTGATGTCGTATCTAGAAACGTCATAATTTACACAGTTTTACCAGCACCCTTGCTAATCCTCGCTTGAACGAACTCGAGAGCAACCAGCACCTCGCAAAGATGAAATCAGTGAAACTAGCACGCTAAGACGAAATCAAGTTCAACTATATACCGTGCTTAAGCTTGTTGATTAACCTTTTATGACACCCTCACCACTCCTCCACAATACAATTATAGAAAATTATTTAACAACTTCTGAAACTTAAAGGAAAAAATTATTTTTCCCTGGCTAAAATTTTTCAAATTTATATAACAACTTTACTCCCACTTTTTTCAAGCGCGATTTCAAAATCTGTAATCCAGGTGTAATCATACATGTACTATAAAATAATTATTAATTTAACACATGTTCCACTTCTCCGCAAAAAAATCAGATTTTCACCACGTTTTTTTTTCAATTACTCCACCGAAAGAGTCAAACTACAATTTCCGTCATCATCTGCCAATAGGAGACAGTGAACAGTTTCTGGACATCATTGATTCCCGTTCCTCGGCTGCTGGCATTTCAATCCTTCGCTCTCACATCACAGTTTTGTTAGCTCGTTGACATCTACCGCCTGAAAGTATTTAAAGGAAAATTGGTGCTAAAATAGTCGTCGTTTAATGAAAAGGTGACGTGTGGGATAATCATCATTGTTTGGTATAAGGAAAAAAAGAAATGCCGGAACCAAAACGTCAACCTTTTTTCTGTTTTTTTTGTGTGTTTGTTTTCGGTTGCCTTACCCAGAACGTTAGGGGTGGTTAACTGTTTGTAGTTGCCTTTCCCAGAAATTTAAGGTGGGTAGTTAGGAACAAAAACATGGTTTACATACATAGTAAACAAATAAATCTGAAGGGTTAAAAAACCATTATATCGGGCCATTGTTTTAGTCGATCGGGCTTTCCCAGGCTGTACGTTTTTAACCTTTAAATGGTAAAAAATTATATGGACCCACCTTCTTTGAAAGGTTTTAAAGGCGATCTAGTGCTAAAATTCTTCATTTAATGAAAGGTAACGTGTGGGGTTATCGTCATAGTTTAGCATAAGAAAAAAAGGAATGCCAAGCAAAACTATCATTTTTGCTTATTTGCCTTACCCAGAAATTTAGGGGTGGGTATTCAGGAAGGAAACATGGTTTACATAAAGATACATAGTACTAGTAAATAAATACATCTTAACGGTTAAAAAACCTTTAAATCGGGACATTGCTTTTAGTCTGTCGGGCTTTCCCAGGTTGTAACTTTTTAACCTTTAAATGGTGAATAAATTAAATGGGCCCTTATCTGAAAACTAGTTTAAAATAGTAGTCGTTTAAAATTTAACACGTTGGATTATCATCATACTAGCAGTTCAGAATAAGGAAACAAAATTGTTTGTAGTTTCCTCACCCAGAAATTTCGGGGTGGTTGGGAAGTCAGGAATAGTTGTTTACATATAGATGCAAAAACAACAACAACAAACAAACAGCAACACAATTACTCTGAAGAGTTGAAAAGCTTTGAATCAAGTTAGTTTTTGAGCCGGTCAAGCAACTCCGAGCGGTAACTATTTAACCATTAAATGCTTATAAAATTAAATGAACCTATATTTTTTTTTCAAAACAGGCCGGTCCATTCATTGTTCGAAGGGTCTTTTACAGAAATGTGTAAAGTGAATTATTTATCTGAATTGCGAACCTGGTTAGACTGCACAGGCTGATTTGAGTCTTGTTTTATTGCAGAGGTGACAAATTCTGTGATCAAGAATTAAAGTGTTCAAGACATTTATATGCGATTTTAAAACATTTTGATATACATTTAGAGAATGGTTAATATGAATCAACCAACATTTGTTCTCTGCACCATACTTTGTTAATTATTGTCTGCCATACAATATGTGTTTTTGTTAAGTGAATAGGATTAAATTAACTGAAAATATGCGCATTACTTTAATGAAATGGGTTAAATTAACTGCAAATATGCGCATCTATGAAAGGTGCGATGTATAAACCTCTAAGAAATCTAGATCAGAATGCTGGTACAATATGGTCATCTGGCCCCAAGGTCACGAGCAAACAGTAACTGCTCTGGTTAGAAAATGACTTGTCACCAGCGAAGCGGTCGCTAAGCGTTACTTCAAGCGTATTCCGCAGCGTGACACAGGCACTGTGACAATGGCACTATGACAAATACTGTGATAAAGCTGCTGTGACAAAGGCACAATGGCAAAGGTACCGTGATAAAGGCCTCGTGACAAATGCACTGTAACAAAGGTTTACCGGCTCCAGCGTGTTGACGCACACATACCCGTGATTTAACAATAACATTTCTAAACAACGTGCGTCAATCACTATTTTTGGGAAAGCTATATATTACATTTAGTTGATGAAACAACAATTGATGCTGACTATTTATAGCATATCTACCTGTACAATAGAAAGCAGAAAAGTAAAATACAATATAGTTGATGTGAATTGGTTAGCATCAATTAGTTAACATAACAAATAACTAACAAATACGACATGCAAAATTTGAACTGCAACACACTATCCCTAACATATTTCCGGGACATTCTGGTTTGCCGCAAATGAAATAGCAGTGTTTACTCCTGACCCTGGCGCCAGAAATGCGAAAGTATGCGTCGATTCTCTCAGACTCAGACGCCGACAATTCTGGACGCTGAGTGCAAAAAATAACCAGTAGGCACAAACATTTATGGGGTTTACCAGGTAAGTATTCTGTATTATAAAATAGTGGAATTTTGCAGCCGAATGCAGGGAGACATGCTGAAATCAAATAAGAAGGTTATATTATGTTAATATTAAAAATGTCGTCATTTTTCGTGAAGTAACTAATGAAAGCCTATCAGACAAAATTATGCTAGATTAAGTTAAGGTATTAAACAATTGCTGTTTAAGAAGCTTTATATTAATGAAAATTCACTTATAAATATTTTATCATGAGTTTGAGTGTGTGAGTGATAGAAATAATACAAACAGTTTTTGTCGACCGAGACTAACCGCCCTAACTGTTTAGCGCAAGTTTAAAGAAATGTATATTTTGGATGATAAATTAAAAGAATGACAGGATATTCTCTATTCTTTGTGTCTCTTTATTTACTGACTTTTACACACATCAAAAATATTCCAAAACATAAAGTGTTGCGTTTTCATTGGCAGTCAGTATATATAGGGGCTAGCTTCTAATACCATCAAAGATTCTGGTCTCATAATTATAATCTTTTTTTCTTCAATCTATCTTAGATTGAGCTGGGTGATCGTTTAGCTAGCGTGCTTTCAATTTCGCGCTTCTTTTAGCAAATGCGCGAATTCAAATCTAAACTCAACTCAAATTAATGTGTTACAAAAATATAACCGAATTATACGAAATTTATTCCCGCGCGAAAATGTCTTCTGCCTTTGAGGGAAATATGTTAACCATACAACATGATTACATATAATATCCTTGATTTGTACTATGCATACAATCAGCATTAAGCCACAATGGATTAACAAAATGATCCGTGATGCCTATTCATCATTAAATGTCTTTGAGAATGATACATCTCCCAAATGTAGGAGGAATACACGAGTGAATCAATAGCCACTAAATGATTTTATATTGTCCCGTATTTGTACAAATATTGGTTCGTACAACAAGTGTTGACAGATAGTTTTGTAATCATGTTTTGCTGCACAAATATCCAAGAGCGACTTACACTGATAAAAATCAAAGTCCAACAGAACAATTAAGGATCTGTTTATACAATCGATCTAGTAATTACAATAGCGCTCTGCCTCGCCGAGACGACAATGGTGTACGTTACAACGGAACAAAAACACGCTCGAAATGGAGGATCGCGAATTCTATAGACAAATATTATTTGTAAAGACAATAGCGGGTAATGACTACTAGATTAATTATTTAAAATTATTTAAAATAACTGATATGCTTGCTTTGGTTTAAATGATTAACTTGAGCAGAACGTAAATGTTGGGTTTACGGGGTGATTGAGTTCTAAGGTCTAAAGAATAACCATATTTTTAAAAAGATATTTATGCTAACTAAATAAAAACAGATCATATGTCTTTTGTGATATTTTTCTATGTTTGAAAAGCCATACTTAAAAAGGACAAACGGGATAATCAAGCAAAAAAGCTTCAAAGGTTCTATACACTCTACAAAAAAGATGTGTTTGGTCGGCACCACGCAGTTTAAACCTAGAATCCTATTTTCTCGGTAGGAACCCGTTGTTCTTTGAACACTGATATTAAAAGGCGCCATTAAGGCGCTTTAAAATCAAATACTGTACTAATATAAATGCTCATTAATAGTTGAATAATTGATATCCCGCGAACGCCGTGATTGATAGCTTGTAGTTTGCACCCATCAACCGGCAACACGATACTTTATATTAGATATCACAATGGATGCTCGGGAATATTTGTTGTTATAAAACGCCCACATATTATTAATCTTAACTTGTCCGAAAAAGTTTTGGTGTGAACGCAATCCTCCGAAGTAGCGAAGGGTTTAGGTGCTGGAGGCTAATATACTGCCTGAATTAGATGGATCCGACCGCACCAAATGCACGAGCTCCAACCCTGAGCACTGCCAGTGTTTAGTGGTCTTTGCGTGTGGCTATGTACCCTTGTATTTTCACTGAATAATGAATAATGAATAACCATCTTTAAACATTGGTGTCTGTATATCCTGTTTTTTGCGTCTTATTTTTAATGTATCATTTTTAAATACATGTTTTCTCTTTTCCTCTCTGATTGTTGGCTGTATGGGGAAACTGTATATACTGAGTGTGGCTATTCCTTATACACATGCTTCACTGTTTCGTTCGTGCTAAGCAAAGTAGACTAATGATAAACGAAAAACATTTTCTTTCGGGTTAAACTAGGCACTAAATGGGCTGAAGGTTATAAAACTGGTCGCCATTTCAGACAATCAGATGCTTGAGACTGGTTGCCATTTTCAGTATTGTAGCCATGGGACATGATTATATGAAATATTGAGAGCCAAAAAATATTTGTAATATGACACCTTTTATGGGATGCAATATATCTTCCGACATATCCAATTTGATTTTAAATAATTAAAACACTTAACAGGCTCTATGCAATTTATATGGATTGGTAAACATAATTCTTATTTTATTGTACTGATGTTCTGTTGGACGTGACACAGTGTCAAGTTTATGTCAAGTGTTATGATAATATAAAAACTAGTGCATACAAATATTTATAACAATATATAAGTAGACGGTCACGTCGTACTATGTTTATGTAACTTAGAATGGTCTTATGACAGAGAGACAAATTAAATGTTTTTTAGTGATCAGTACTCATTAAGAGAACGTTTTTAAAACCTTTTTGCTGATAAACCATATTTTAATTGTATAAATAATAAATAACAAAAGAAATTACCACTCTAAACATTTCTTATCTCTAAATGGTGATAGTTCATAGAAACAACTCTTGCACCAGTGCTCTATTGGAAAAATAGAATAGAGATTTAAGGAGTTTGAAACTAAGAAAACCCAAGATGGCTTCATTTTGGTGCTGACTAGACAGGAAGTGACGTCTTTTGTTTTATAATGGAACTTTTATGCAAAAACACCGGCGGAAACAAATAAACACAATTACGGAAAACAACAGAGTACAAATTACTGTTAGCATTGGAGCGAAATTGACTGATTTGAAAATGCTTTAAAAGATCATATTTTATGACTTGACCTGGAGGATGATTTGGATCGGTTTCATTATAATCTCGCTCTCGCCTACGTCCCGAGACTTCCTGAATTATTTAGCATGTTTTCAGTATGTCAGCACCACCTGCCAATAACTTTATTCTATAAAGAGAACACTATAATTAATCTTCAACTAAGATTCTCGACTCATGTTGACGTTGCTAAGTGCTTGTTTATCTTTCATCAAACCTTTCCAGATACCGGCGGGATGTCATCCACACATCCTCTTCAACTTAATGTAGATGCCTTAAGACGGATTTATCTATTTCCTACAGCACTACAAATGACAACACGTTTTGTAGAAACGTTCATATGAGACGGGGTTACTCAAAGGGCAGCGAGTAGCACCACCGGTTTGATATGTGACAAATTAAACATACCAAGTTCACATTGTTTTCTTTACATTGACAGGGAATTTCAAATAAAATAGTTTTACTTACTTGAAAATAATTTATGCATGTTGTTTCCCAAAGTTAATATGGTTTAATATTATGTTTGTAACTCGGTATAAAAATTATTATTTGTTGTTGTTGATGCCGTGTTTGTCTGTCTTTGTTGTCACATTTGGGGCACGCCACAGGAAAATGTGTTTTCTGACATATTTTTGACATTTTAGTTGTTACTTTATTCGGAAAGAACTTAAAATATTCTATTACTTTGTCATATCCAACCTACAGCTGATTTTGTTAAACAGTTTTGGCACTGTAGTGTTATTTTAACGCGAAATGCATAATAATTAATGTCGTCTGCTCAACTTTATGTGGTCATTTTAAATATTCAATAACTGTTGTTGAATTTTAATCTAAAAAAAAGAGATAAATAACTTTATTTACAGCTCTATAATAATTTTTTTCACTGTCAATATCGAACGAAATTTTAATGCTTAAAATTATTTTTTATATCTTGTAGTTATGGAATAATCCAAAAAGCAATAAATACGCACAATGTTGTAGATGTCACTGTCTTAAAACCAATTATATTTGAAATCAAAGCACTGAAGGTACTGAAAGGTGGGCATAAACACGGAACTATTTTTTAATGAGGACAGTTTTATTCACTCCATGTTTTGTACTACGCCACAAAACACTTATGACTATGTTGTTTAACTACCAGGCTGGGAAAATGGACAGTGTATTTTTAAAGTTTAAAACTAACATCAACTAAAACTGATAAACTATTTTCTTTGTATCACAAAAGCGAGTGTTGTTCGGTCTGGCAAGTTTCTATTTTTAGATTGTTCAGTAGTGCTGAGACTGAAAACGACCCAAACTAAAACCTTTGTTTATTTCTTTGAGTTGTTTGACATCAATATTTCACAATCGAATTTCATGATGTAAAATTAAATAATCCTTTGTTATCGAAAATAAGACTTCTGATATTGGATGACTTTATTTTTTAAAATTGAACTTTGAAATTTCGAAATCAAGATATCTGTTACAGCTTTTGTTGTGATATCAGAAAAGGTTTGTTGCTATCAACGAAAACTATTTTTGAAGTCCGTTAAATATTTATGAAGGAATAGAGATATTTACGGGCAATCGAGAAATATTTATATCAAAAATTGATATCTGATATTGAAAGATGACTAATTAATAGAAGATATACTAATAATGTTTATTTTTTAACAGTTTTTGCTGTCTTCGATTCGATTTATAATTCTAAAGTGTACAGTCTTTTTTTTATCAAACTTTTATTATATAACATCAAAAATGAATTCGTGATACCAAGAAATCAGTTTTATGCCAAACTTCATATGTTTATTTCTATCAGAAACACTTTATTTTAACGATAAAATAATCTTCCAAAAGGGAAGTCATTAAGAACTCTATTTAAAAATTATCACTCAGTATTTCTGAATATTCGAACGCCTGTTCTTTATCAATAAAAATACAATTTTTTTATTAAGGTTACATCCATTTTGAATAGCGTATTGTTGTTTGATGACAGGAAGGATTTTGAACTTTATTTTAAGTTCAAGAAACTCTTATTTTTATCTTTCAGTTCTGTTCTGTTCTGTTCTTATTTTTATCTTTCTACACGTAACAGTTTCAATTATAGAATCGGGAATAATTTACTGGCATGAAGAAATAAAGGTTGATATAAAACAATTATTTATAAATGGAAGATATTAGAATAGCGACCTTAAGCTAAAGACAAAGCCAGAGACTTAAGTACAAAATGACGACGTCTATTTTTGGAATCACAGTCATATTTAAAACAAAGACAGATGAAACCCAAAATATCTTTGCTATGAATAAAATGTCTCATAAGTATTTCGGATTTATTCAGCGCAGCAATAGAAAGTCACCCATGGATTTGTACTTTAGGTAGTCATTAAATTGATACTTTAAAACAAAAGAAAATAGTTTTAGAAAACAATAACACAAAAACAACAAAAAATCAAACAAACTTGGTTTTGTGAAATAAGCTGAATTGGCTTAGTTTTATCGTTAGTTTCCAGTTAAAAAATAAATAGAAATGTTTTGATTGTAAACATATTTCTGCAGGAATTAGGTGATATACGTATAGCTAAGATATTGGTCATGCTATGGCGAAAATGTTAATTTAAAGGTGTCTTCAGGTTGGTTTTATTCGGAATGCAGGAATGTCTACCATTCATGATCAGAAACCAGTATATGATATAAATTGTCACGTTGACACCGATGTTGAGTTTCTTGGAACTTACAATTTACAGCAAACTGCAAAACAACAAAAATATATAATGACAGCAAGATAAAAACCAATGACTATACTATCGCATAGACATAGAGTTTGCGTTTCGCGGCACTAAAATCACATGCATTATGCTCATCAAAAGTCAAAACAACATCAACAATTATATAATGACAAAAAACAACGAAAATAAACTGGTAGACTTTGTATGAACTGTGATTCAGTCGTCATCGAATGTGACAAACCAATTAGCACCCACAGTTTTCGTGTTGACGAACTCACATTAAAGGAATACCTCTGCTTTCTCCGTCTTGTTAATTACGTTTTGATCATGTTGACAACACTAATCATTAGCGCTTTCCAAACGGTGTTGTCATAATCGATACTTATTGTGAGAATCGCTCGCCATGATGTCTTTAAATGCTACAAAGCCATTCCATTAACAACAATCAATGCCTGCTAAAAGAACTGCCTTTTATTAAATCGTTAGATTATAATCGTTTCCAAGGACTTTTCAATCAGGGATCGGACATCATAGGTCACATCAACATTCCTGATTTGAATACTGATAATGGTTTGCTTATTTATTATTAGAAAAAAGTTACAAACATGAATGTTAAAGAACTACTTTTTTGCCAAAGATATATTTGCCAGACTAAATAAGTAAATTTGAAAATTTTGATGTCCTTAAAGAAAAAACAAAACAACAACAAACAAGCAAACAAAAACGGAAGAAGATTCAATTCGTGTAAAATACTAGTAGATTCACAAAGAATACAAGCAACACGAGATGGGTAGATATACTCCCCGTCAATAGCAAGTTTCCAGGTTGGTACTTACTACCAGCTGTAACTAACAGATAAAATATGAATAGCTTCATATACATTTTAAGTTGTACTTAATGAATGAATTTGAAAAAATCACTATGATCAAGATCAGGAACACATTTCCGGTGTTGCCACCTTTAAGCACTTTTCCGGTTTCTTACAGATTTTTCGACTGCCCCATGGTAAAACATTTTCAAATTTGACCAACTAAACAGTAAAGAGTACCATAAAGGAAATCGTTGAAACTTTCAGTGTATTAGTCAATTAAATTTTCCATTATGCGACGAAAATGTAAGACAGCAATTAAAATGTTTCCAGGTTGGCTGTAATGCAATTTTTTCCTGTTTATTTTATTGTTTCTATCAAATATTGAGCTTTCTAATTTTGGCAACGAAAAATGCCTGATAAAACAGAAAGTTACCCGAAAATGTAAGATTGTACCAGTGCCATTTTGTAAAATCGAATGGTTTCAATTTCATCATTGAAAAAGCTACGGGAAAAGAGGTAACTTCTATTGACGGTTAGTATACTTAACCGCATTTCGCAACAAGTGTGTAATATTATAATTTTAAAGTATTGTAATTTTTATAATAGATGTGTCTGTATATGTTGAGTGTTCCTCGCATTTGTAATATTTGTTTTAAAGATTGCATGAATTATACAGCGATTCTTGAAACTTATGTTGTTTTTTAATTAAAAATTTGTATTCTATGTCAAGATTATTCGAACTGTAATTTGGTTCTTGTCACTCTGAATGCTTGTACAAAAGTATCAGAAAGATATTGAACGCGCAATTTCTGGGTTAGCAATCTGACATTCTCTACACATATCACGAGTCTGCTCATTAGGCATTCACATGATAATGATTTGAATGATAAATCCATTTTTTTGTTATTTTTGTAATTAGCTATACATTGTTTAATTCTTCACATAAGAAACTATTTTATTTTATGCTTTCCAGTGAATTATAGAACTTTCCCAATGAAATAAAATTGGTTTTTCACTGTTTTCACTGTTTTCAAACAGTGGAATATCATTTTTATTTTCACTGATTTGTTCACGTTATCACCCAAACGTACATAACATTCCAATCATAACATTTATAGTTAATAATTAATTAAAAATCCATTATGTTAAACATTATTATCATTTAAAATATATATGCTTTATTAATATTTGTCTATATTTCAGTTTTAACTTAAAAGGTGCGTTGTCATCTAAAAGGACGAAAATATAAAGTGTTTTCAAATATCAAAATGTATATAATAAACTGTAGAAGACCTGTTAACAAAGTACAAAGTATATGTAATGTAATTTTCTTACATGAGGTCAACGTTCGAATGAATATTTCAAGGCAAAGTTGTTATAGAGTTACTAACGCTGTAAACTTTATTAACAACAGATCCTAAATGACACCAATTTGTCCAAAATTTCAGCACAATTCGAACCCTTTCAGAAATGTATAGGTATTGTAATATACATGTAGTAGTTAAATTAATATTAACCACAATTGAGACGAACTATTCCACCATAAACTGTGAATAGGCAGACAGCTTTAAAATGCGATTCAATTTTTATGCTAGTTTAGGTGTACCGACTATCCGACAAGTTAGGCAACAGTGCGCAGTGCTTGGATGGGTGATAGGTTTGCTCCGAGATGGGAATTACCTCAGTTTTATATTTAAATGAAAATAGAAATATTTCAAAATATTGCTTATGCTTTACTGCTGGTTAACTCCGAACAATTCGTTAGATTTTTTTCTGGTTTTAGCCAATAAATACGCCCGGAATATCGCCGAACATCCTTTTCTTCCCTTAGCTTCCATTTAGATGCTGTAGCCCTCGATTGCGGATTCATATATTCGTATTTGCATATAAACCGCTCGGCGTGCTTGCATTTTCCTACCAAAATGAAAATTATTCATTACGATTGACTGGTTCGCGCTCATTTCGAAGTCAAATATGAATGCGACAAGCAATTTAGAACAGGAAAGCTGTCGGACAAGTCAATGCAATATTTCACGGCATGTCAACCACATCGCGAAAAGAACGCGCCATATGGGGCAAGCCATAGGAAACAGTGTATTCCGTGTTATTTTTATATCTTGGTTCTTACTACATGTATCTATGGAAAGTACATACATTTTTTCGATTATTTTCTGACAACTCACTTGTGATTTTGTTAATAATTTGACTTCAGAATATTATATAGTTATTTGGTTTCTTGACAGGGGATGTGAGGATATATTGCCGGTCTGGGTGTCATATTACCCATAGTATGACACCCAGACCGGCAATATATCCTCACATTCCCTGTCAAGAAACCAAATAATTGTTTTATTATACTGCAAAGATTTTTTCAGACAAAAATAATAAGAAAACATCGATTTTTCAATTATTTCGATTATTTTATGCAGAATGACTAAATTCCCCTCAGAGAACCTCATTAATTACATGTCTGACGTCATTAATTTACCTGCATGACGTCACTTCTATAGAAATTGAATGGACTATCGATTTAGTATTTATTTACAAAATTTGAGAATAATCTAATCGTTTCCAACGTTAAAAACATAACACAAATATTTTTTGTAACAATTTTAGTAATTCCTAAGCATATCGCTTTTAAATATTATTTACAAATTCGGCTTCAAATTACGCATTTTTACAGAAATTCAAAACAAAATGGCGGACGACAGCAAAAGATGGGAGGCCAGAGAGGGAAATTAAGGCACGTGCGTTCATATCTACGGCCGATCCATAAATACGGATATACATGAACGGCAAATTATCCAATCAAATTCAAGGAAATTTCTTTGCAGTATAATAATAGTTTTTAAGCGAAACGGTTAATTAGAAATTAAATTTTGACGTCATTTCAATGATTGACGTCAACGAAAGCACATTTTCCTTTGACATACCCCGTATCTGTTGAGCGTTCACTAATATTCAATAAAACAAGCCTTATAAGTAATTCTGTACAATTGCGATATTACTTTTTGGAGACAGGCGTTTCATATACAAACTGGGACGCCTGGACATCACATTTGTTAGTATTTACTTTTAGGGTTTATGTATTTAAGACAAGAGACCATTTTTAAATCTTGGTTGGCAGGTAATTTATAAATAACGGAGTCCAGTTTTCAAAACAACCAATCACAAGAAAAAAGTTTATGATACTGTCTTAAAATTTGTATGTCGGAAGTTATTACATTGATTCAAAATAAACAATTCCATGGTAACAAAATATATAATTAAATGGCAAACTCTACTTTAACGTAAAATTATAACGTTTAAATAAGGAAATGATTTTTCCATAATATCCGTAAGAGATTTTTAATTTTTCTGGACGCTCGTATTTATTTTGGGGTGCTGATTGGAGGTTACCGTGCATTTGCCTGAAAAAAAAAACCCCAACAATTTCCATATTGTAGCATACTTTATTTTTGCGGGTATCAAATTTCGCGCAGAAGACATGACAGTTTCGCGCGGGCATTCTTGCGCACTGTTGTATTATTCTCATAAAAATTAGAGCTTCATTTGTTGATTTCACTGGGGGTTTGATTTTGCACGCGTTTTCCTAGCGCGAAATACACGAAAATTACCCCTCCCGCGAAATATAATGATAAAACAATAAATATACGGTAGCACAGATGAGAAAAAGACATAGCTCCTTTGAAGCAAAGACGTTTAATATCATTAGAAACAAAGTAGAAACATAAATTAAAGCATTAGTTTATTTTTTTTTTAGATTAATATGCCAATTAGTGAAAATATGAAACGTTAGCAAAATAAGAGCAATCTCAGATCTTCTGCAAAAACCAGTGTATAAACGACTTTTATACGGTAGTATTATTTAATTTCTTAGAAATAAATTTAACAATAAAGAGATAACTGACATTTTCACGCGGGCATTTTTCCCACTGTTTTATTATTTTCATTAAATTCAAGACTCTCGGGTTGGTTTCGCTGGGTGTTTGATTTCGCCCGCTTTTCCTAGCACGAAATACGTTAAATTAAATCCCCGCGAAATACAACGATACCACAGTATATATACAGCAGAAAAGATTAGAACAAGACACAGCTCCGCTGAAATAATGACGTAACATGATTAGAAACAAAAACTGACACATTATATTATATTTTTCAGATTAATTTGCCAATTAGTGAAAATATGAAACGTTAGCAAAAATAAAAGCAATCTCTGATCGTCTGCACAAAGCCTGTATCTGTCTCGCGTTTTCCTTCCATAATGCGAATATTTCTGAGGGCAGGCATTCTCTGTAAGCCTTCTCCAAATCCCCCAGATTTATTGTCCGAATTACATGAAATTCTAATTACAGAAGTATTCAGTTTCGATGCATATCATCAACGTTAATGGGAACAGAGAAAAGGGTCTGGCAAAGCGTAGACAAATAACCTCATAGACAAAACCCATATTTGCATTTGGTATCTATAAATATTCTCTCTTGCATTGATTTTCCCGCAACTTAAGGAGTAAAATATTCATTGAATGAAATGCTTGCCGTATTCGGAGAGTTGGATGCCATTAAAAACTTGTCGTGATTACGACATCAAAAGTCGATCTGTGACCAAAGACAAGTTGTAAGTATCCCAAGAGACCAGGAAAAGTCGTTTGCCCTGTTTGACCGGTAACGAGACCATGAGTGGTTTTATCCCGTGTACTAACACCGGTAAAACAAGTACTTTATCACTCCGATCTTCGTTTAATTTGTCCTGAAAACTAGTATAATTACATGTTCACATAAATTTCACATTATCTTGCAGAATTGAAGCGCCGTATCGCAGCGTCGCCGCATATTTTTTGTTTATGTGGAGATTTTCAACGCATATACAGGGCGACCACATTTATGCGGCAACGCTCAGCGCATAAAGCAGAAATTGCTTATATTAGGAGCAACTGTGCCTTTTTGTCACATATAGAGGACTAACATCACCATTTATTTCAAAGGTTAAAAAAGAGGAGTTCAAATATTTTGACAACTAAACGATGGTATTTTGTTTTGTTTGAAGCTTTGTTTCAGTCATTTCAATATTACAATTATGTTATCTCGGAAATCTTTGAAATATGTTAACAATCGCTGTGACGGAAATCATGAATGCTTCTTTCATGTCATATTCTGTTCTCTTTTATTTTTTATTCCAGTATTCCAAAGGAAATCAAACTTATTTTTTTACGTTAAAATAATTATACCACAAAAGCGCCATTTACGTTTACGTTAGATCCAGATTTCTAGATAAGATCTAAACAACATTGTTAAAGACGAAACAATTCAATTTGGTTTGTAGTTTTTGATGAAATTGCACGTTTGAAATGCTTACACAAGATAGAACCATATGAAAATAAACAAGATTTCAGTATGCCTTTGATAGGGCAACTTTCTCTATGATTTTATAAATTACAAAATTAAAGGATCACTTGTATAACCATACAATCAACAAATAAAACATTTGAAAACAAATATATTATATGAAATCAAAATATTTTATATGAAAACATATTTTTGACCATACATATTGAGATTTAATATATGTTTTATTGCTTACATATTTTTTTTTGTTAATGTTCAAACATTTTTTAAATTATTAAACTACATGTATATCTAAAAGCATAGATCGCATGCATGTTGTATGTAATAGAAATGTATAATAGTTAAATGATTTATAGGCCCTATTAAATTATTTAAGATTGAAACATTAGATGCATTATGAGGGCGAACACCGACAAACTTAATTAAACTTGGCTATAGCGCCACCTTCAAACATACTTATGAATATTGCAGCAGCGTTCTTTGTGTCATTAGGCGGCTGTAGAAAGTCTCCACGTACATTCAATCAGTGCTGTTATCAGTTAAATGTACTCTCTTTAAAGACCGTTGAGCAGGATACATATATTAATGTAAAAAATTGAAAAGCGTTCAACCAAGGGCTAGGTGGCGTGGGCAGTATTATTCATTTTCATTTCTACCTATGAACTGGCTCAATCAAACCGAGCCGGCAATATTTTGATATTTGTCGTGTTCTGCGGCTTTCACAGTTCTTTTTCATCCATTTATTAAAGAGACAATAGTAAAGGCGATGGAAATGCGACATGTATACAATATTTTAACAGTGAATGCCAAAAGCGAATTTTATTTGGCTGTCCTTTGTTTAATATACCATAACTTACCACATGTGTTTGTTATACCCATTTATTTCATATATACTTTTTTCGTCCCATCTCGATCTATTCTGGTGGAAGAAATGTCACAGTTTACACTGAGTATAAAGAAAAACAAATTGAATTTCCCAGTTTCTGAGTCAAACTATGAGATATGTGAACTTGTATGAACAATGTGAAGATTTTAATACAATTCAATAAACACTTAACTGTATAAATATCATCCACCCACGATTTATCGAACAACATTTCAAAACTCAAAAAATAAACGATGAAAATTAAAAAAAACAAACACTGTGGCTTTTACCTTGTAATTTCAAATTACAATGTAATAACTTATGTTTTATGTTTTCTCTAACGAATGGTACCAGACGGTACACTGTGAACGGCTTGATATAATAACAATAGCACTTAACTTTCAATTGTTTTTTGTTTCTTTTAGGCATTGTTTTTTTTTACGACAATAACATTTATTACAAATAAAAATATATCAAAACAAGGGCAGTTTTGTTTACCGACTGTAAATAAATTGCTAAATTTATGAATTTTTTAAAAATATTTTAAAGCAAAAAGCGTACAGTGAAATCATCGCTACTAAGACCAACTCTGGGACGGGACAAAATGTTCTCTTTTACTCTTCCTTTTCGTTGCGTGGAGGGCTGTGTTTTGTGAGGGTGGCGATTACTCATATGCATATTTCTTTTTTGTCGAGAAGAAAGAATTGCAACACCGTCGAAAAGGGACATTGAAATTATGGTCTTATTAAAATGGAGGTCATTATTTTGGGGTGGCTTTGAAGAGTGGTTATGCTCGAGGATTTATTGTATTTCTTTAGCATCATTTTAATTTTATTACAAATATACCAATTATGAAAAGACCAGTTCAATGAATAACTAAAGCTTTCCCATATAGCCTTATTTGTTCTGGATCTAATTTAATCTGGACTCAGTGGGGCCAGCATAGCAGACTGTAAATAGTTGTCTTGAAAAAGCCTACTGAACTATATATCCAAATACTTTGAATCTGGAATGCTTTGGTAAAATTGCAAACATTATTAAGTTTTTATTCACAAAGACTACCACTTCACCCATGGAGATTATAAAGAAAAGTTGATGAAAATGATAAAACAGACTTAAACTTTTTATATAAAAAACTCTTATTTTGAAATACATGTTAACAACTGAAAATAATTTGTGAAAGAGTTGGTACTGCACGATTACGAACGATGAAAAGGGAGTTAATCATGATAATTATTATTCTACTTTTTATACTGGAACAACCCAATATTGCTCGCAAGTTCACATACACAATTTTTTTAAAAAAATTATGATGTTGTGTAAAAAACTTTCAAGCTGCCAATTCATAGTTCAGGGCTGAAAGTTATAAAACTGAGCATGTACGTTTTAGAATCTGTTCTGTGTGAATTTACTGTATTAAGGTATCGCGCACCTCCCGATTGCTTTGCCATAGACAAAAAAGAAAAAAAATAAAAAATCTCTCAAACGACACATTGCACTTCGTCAAACTTTGCACAAATAAATGCTATGAGTGTATGATTATTTGCGTACATTAAGAAAAGTTACAACAGAAAAAATAGTTAAACCTAACAAATCCCTAAAATTCTATTTGCACAAAAAGGAAGCAACACAAAACATCAATTCAAATGTCAACATGCGTGAAATGATACTTACAACAATATCTAAGGTACTTGAAAAGAACTTTCAATTGTGAAGATAGAAATCAACATTTTTATTTTTATGTCATCCATTTTCGCGAACAGGAAATTGAAGGTCACACACACTTTTACAAATAACTCACATTGTAAACATTTTTTAGACCAAAGGACCTAAGGTATCGTTGTCAGTAACTCGTTACTCATCAATACATGTATATTGATGTTTGGTGTTGCTTCGTTTTTGTGATAAATTGCAAATAGAATTTTAGTTTTTTTTGTGTCTAACTATTTTTCTTTACTCTTCTAACTTTTCTAAGCGTATGTAAATTAAACATATATTAATAACATTGGTTTGTGCAAAGTTTGGTGGAACTGCATTGTTCCGTTAGAGAGATTTTTGCATTCTACAGTTTCTATTACCGGTATATTTTTAAATATTTGAAAACACGTATCGTTTTCATCCTGATAAATGTCCAGGCACGATTTCTACTACAGACTTGTTAGCATGCGTTAATTTTAGAATATTCAACAGGTACAATTTAGCACTGCCTCGTTATGTAGTGAATGACGAATCAGCAAGAACAATGTATCTGTTTTAAAACCCGATTTTTGAACCAATTGGGTAGGCGAAATTTATGGTTACAAATATATCATTAGACCTCTTGTTTTATAAAACAGACAGATTTTGATATAATGCCAGTATAGAAACATTTATTTCTGAATATATTATAGGAAAAGGCAACACAATCTTTAAATATACATGATCCTGTGGTGGCCGTTATCCTCCGCTTATTAACGTTGCGTGCGAGGATCATATAATAATCACTCCAGCACAATGCTTTTGTTAAGTGACTGTATAGAAATTGAATGTCCACAGTATTCATTTCTAACGCCACTCCTGATGCTTTCACAATAGCAAATTTACCTTCACAAGCTCACAACTTTAATACACGTATTTTGCGGCTACAGCTATAACAAGATTAATGTTGAGTGTAAGAAAACATACACACCGAGTTATTTGAAATTTCTACTATTAAGAAATTTAAAGATTGAACATGGTTTGTTGATATTTATAAGTATTGAAATTCCCCTTTCCCCCTAATTGCGGCTACAGCTATAGTCAGATTAAAAGTAAAGGGTAGAAAAACACACACACCAAAGTCCTTTAAGTTGTTACTATTAAGATAATTAAAGATTAACCAATAGTTTGTTGATATTTTTAAGTATCGAAATTCCCCTACCTTAATATGAGATGCCAATATTCCTGTATCGAGCGTTTGAACACGTCGTTACCAGAGTGCTTTCAAAGAATGACAAGCGCGCGGAAGTCACTAACAAGGCACGTGACTTCGTTCAATGATTTTCAAACGTTTTTTCCTGTTATTTTACAGGTTAGATCAACGCCTGGATAAAGATTCAATATTATTGACTGGAATTTGAATATAAATGATTTTACAAACAATTCTTCATGCATGGACTTTTGGAAAATCATGTTGTTGGTTTTTTTTGGTTTTAAGTGAAATCTTAGGTTTGTCGGAATTATCTCGGAATTATCTAAGTACATTAAATAAGTGTTGTTATCAATTTCGCCCTTTGAAGGCTTTTGAGCACGATACTTACATTTTTTATCAATATTAAGTTGCGCTTACCCCTGGACTAATCGGCGGGGATAGTAATTTGCATTTGTGTAACTGCTCATGAACAGGCTCAATCAAACCAAGCTTGCATATTTCTTAAATATCTGTCGTGTTCGCTTGCTTTTACAGTTCCCCTTTACCATCTATTTAATTAACTTAATCGTAGAAGTAATTGCCAAAATATCACCAGGAAAGGCAAAGATCAGAAAACACAATCTGTCAGTATAGTTAGTATGAAAACGAATGGTAATTTCCTAAGAAGCGAAAAAACCATATCAGTAATAGCCTTAATCAGAACAGAAGGCCCAACACAGCAAAACAGTGGAGTGGAAAAGAGGTCAACCGTTTAAAAAATTGAATGATGTCCCTATTGACCTTACTGAGAACAAAGCAGTTGCTCTCCAGATAAAATTTTGTGTTAAAATTGTATTTGGAATGTAGGTTTCGGGATGCGCAAATCTCACTCTATACTTAAATTATCAATGTTCTGAATGAGAAAAGATCATCATC